>CATNWA010004672.1:0-14072 GCA_951230385.1 Staurois parvus
ATTTAGTCATTGTGTCAGGAACTGGTGGTTTGAAATCCAGACTAATCCACGCCTGATTCATTTTCACAAACGTGAGTCTCTCCACACTTTGGGTGGACAGTCGTGTCCTCCGCGGAGTTACAATACCTCCTGCCGCACTAAACACGCGCTCCGATGCCACGCTACTGGCCGGGCATGACAGCCTTTCAAGGGCAAATTCAGCTAGTTGGGGCCAAAGGTCAAGTTTCGTTGCCCAGTAGTCAAGGGGATTGTCTACCTCGGTTGGCAGGGTGCTGTCCAAGTAGGCCCAAGCCTGTTGTTTGAGCTCCTGCTCCAGGTCCACCTGATGCTGCTGCTGCTGCTGCGGCTGGTTAGTAGTTTCCTCACTGCGCTGGTGAAGAAAGCTACTCATCATCGACTGCAGACTGAGGCAGCCGCTGCTGGTGGAGCTGCCACTGCTCCTACCACCCCACCCCTCCCCTGCTGCCATGCCAGCGGAACGCGAGCGCACAGGGCCCACAGTGTCTGAGGATGGACGATGGCGCACAAAGGCAGAGACCAACTGACTACATAGGTGGTTTTTATAGTACGTAATTTTGGCCTCCCTCTCAGCAGGTGTGAAAAAGGCCACCATTTTGGACCGGTAGCGAGGGTCCAACAAGGTGGACAGCCAAAAGTCATCCCTCTGTCTGATGGTTATTATTCGGCTGTCGCTACGCAAGCAACCGAGCATGCTATGGGCCATTTGTGCCAAGGAATGCGAGGGACTCCCTGCCTCCATCTCCACAGCATACTGCCACGGTGCGTCTGGGTCCTCTGTCTCCTCCTCCTCCTCCTCTACAAATCGGTGATGGCCTTTCGCTGCTCGTAAAGGCGGTCTAACATGTGTAGGGTTGAATTCCACCTTGTTGCAACGTCGCAGATCAGGCGATGCTGTGGAATTCCGTTCTGCCGCTGCAGCTCAATGAGGGTGTTCTTTGCGGTGTAGGAATGGCTGAAATGCATGCACAGTTTACGTGACATTTTAAGGATGTCTTGCAGTGGGATGGTGGATTTTAGGAACCGCTTGACAACCAGATTGAACACGTGAGCCATGCATGGCGCATGGCACAACCTTCCTTGACGCAGAGCAGACACCATGTTCTTTCCGTTGTCAGTCAACATGGTTCCGATTTTTAGTTTGCGCGGAGACAGCCATCTGTCGATTTCTCTGTTCATTACACTCAGCAGTTCCTCCCCTGTGTGACTACGTTCGCCAAGGCATACCAGGTGCAGCACAGCGTGACACCGTTGCGCCCTGCACATGTGATATGCCGGTCGGGTAATGGGACTTGGCACGGGGGGGTGGCGGCTGAGGACACGGCGGAAAAAGAGGTGGTAGAGGCGGACATGCTTGCTGGACCAAGGACGTGCAAACGTGGAGGCAAAAGCGTCGTGACCTGTCCAAGTTGCTGGTGCGGCTGTGCCGGCACCACGTTTCACCCAGTGGGCCGTAAATGACATGTACTGTCCCTGACCGTAGTTACAGCTCCACACGTCGGCGCTGCCGTGCACTTTGGCAGAGACCGACATGCTCAAAGACTGGCCCACCATCTCTTCTACATGTGAATGCAGGGCTGGCACTGCCTTTTGGGCAAAGAAATGACGGCTTGGCACTCTCCACCGCGGCGCGGCACAAGCCATCATTTCTCGGAAAGGTGCTGAGTCCACAGTTGGAAAGGGAGGGACTGCAGCACCAGCAACTTGGACAGGAGGACGTTCAGCTTTTGCACCGTCGGGTGCGTGCTCGCAAACTGTTGTCTCTTGGATACGGATTCCAAGAAAGACTGTTGACGGAATCCGAGAAGAGGAGTAGCAGGAGAAGGAGCATCTGAACGAGCGGAAGATGCCAATGAGCGACAACTCCCCTCAGCAGAGGTGTTGGAGCCTTGACTGGCTGATAGAGGGCGATTGACGACGTCGGGTGACGGAGCAAGTAAGCGGAGCGGGTGATGGAGCGGGGGCTGGGGCAGGCAGAACCGCCGTATGTTTATCACGGTTTTCCCAGGCCACCGAATGGTGACGCTGCATATGCTGACGCAACGCTGTAGTCCCAACATGGGCCCCCTGGCCACGCTTGCATTTCTGGCCACATAGTCGACATACACGGCTACGTTTACTTCCTCGCGGCGGCTTGAGGAAAAATTGCCACACCACCGAGTAGGAAACTTTGCCCCCGCTACTCTCTTCTTCACTGGCTGACTGCTACTTCCTCCGTGCGCACCGGCACCACTACTGGCCGTGGTGGTAGGCTGCAGTGGAGCTGGTGCTCTACTCCGTGGACGTTTGGCTCTCCACTGACACACTGATGCGACCCTGCTGCTGTCTCCTGGGCAACCCACCGACTGTTTTGCTCGCTGCCAAGCTGCCACCCTCTCTTCTCCTGATGATGCGGAAGAAATTGCCTGATGACGACGAGGCTGCCAAGTGCGACAACCTCCTCATCATCAAGTAGGGTCTCCGCCTCACTACTAGCCCCCTCGGCTGCGTCTGGGTCAGGAGACAGACCTGTCTCTAGACCGGCTACCGAGCCACTCTCCTCGCCAGTACTTGTTCGCTTGGCTGCTGAAAAGGCCGATGTCTCCCCCCCCGTTCCTGACCGCCCTCTGTTAGCTCTTCCTCACTGTACAGTGGGGCTGAGCCCACAGCATGCGATACTTCGCTTGGTGAGGGAAACAGCAAAGGACAGGGGCAGGTAGAGGACACGTGATTTCAGTGGGCTTGGTCCCGGGCCATGCCAACTAACGGTTGTGTCTGACGTACCCACCGACCGTTGGCTGTAGGTGTCAGAGGTGACCTGGGAAGAGGAAGACGACCGAGCCAACCAACCAATCAATGACGGCAGGGTTGTCGGTGGAGACACGACCGCTGGATGACACCGGGAGCACTGGCCTCTGGCTGCGACTGCTGCCTCGACCCCTTCCTCTGCTGCCTGCACGTCTGCTCGCTCCTAAAACATTGCCTCCTCTGCCACTCCTCTGCATGTTGTCTGACATACTATTTAATTCAACGATTAGGTGTCCCTGAGTAACAATTCTCTGGCACTCAGTAACAATTCTGTCTGTCCCTGATTCTGTATGCCCTGATTCAATGTGGCCCTGAGTAACAATTCTGTGTCTGTGAGTAACAATTCTGTGTCTGTGCGAGTAACAATTCTGTGTGTCTGTGCAAGTAACAATTTTGTGTCTGTGCGAGTAACAATTCTCTGGCACTCAGTAACAATTCTGTCTGTCCCTGAGTAACAATTCTCTGGCACTCAGTAACAATTCTGTCTGTCCCTGAGTAACAATTCTCTGGCACTCAGTAACAATTCTGTCTGTCCCTGAGTAACAATTCTCTGGCACTCAGTAACAATTCTGTCTGTCCCTGAGTATGAATTCTGTGCCCTGAGTAACAATTCTGTGTCTGTGCGAGTAACAATTCTGTGTCTGTGCAAGTAACAATTTTGTGTTCAGTAACAATTCTGTGTCCCTGAGTAACAATTCTCTGGCACTCAGTAAGTAACAATTTCTGTCCCTGAGTAACAATTCTCTGGCACCAGTAACAATTCTGTCTGTCCCTGAGTAACAATTCTGTGTCTGTGCGAGTAACAATTCTGTGTCTGTGCGAGTAACAATTCTGTGTCTGTGTGCAAGTAACAATTTTGTGTCTGTGCTGAGTAACAATTCTCTGGCACTCAGTAACAATTCTGTCTGTCCCTGAGTAACAATTCTCTGTGGCACTCAGTAACAATTCTGTCTGTCCCTGAGTAACAATTCTCTGGCACTCAGTAACAACAATTCTGTCTGTCCCTGAGTAACAATTCTCTGGCACTCAGTAACAATTCTGTCTGTCCCTGAGTAACAATTCTCTGGCACTCAGTAACAATTCTGTCTGTCCCTGAGTAACAATTCTCTGGCACACTCGTAACAAATTCTGTCCCTGAGTCTGTCCTGAGTAACAATTCTCTGGCCCTGAGTAACAATTCTGTGTCTGTAACAATTCTGTGTCTGAGTAACAATTCTGTGGCACTGCAAGTAACAATTCTGTGTCTGTCCCTGAGTAACAATTCTCTGGCACTCAGTAACAATTCTGTCTGTCCCTGAGTAACAATTCTCTGGCACTCAGTAACAATTCTGTCTGTCCCTGAGTAACAATTCTGTGGCCCTGAGTAACAATTCTGTGTGTGTCTGTGCAAGTAACAATTCTGTGTCTGTGCAAGTAACAATTTTGTGTCTGTGAGAGTAACAATTCTCTGGCACTCAGTAACAATTCTCTGTCTGTCCCTGAGTAACAATTCTCTGGCACTCAGTAACAATTCTGTCTGTCCCTGAGTAAAAATCTCTCTGCACTCTGAGTAACAATTCTGTCTGTCCCTGAGTAACAATCTCTCTCTGGCACTCAGTAACAATTCTGTCTGTCCCTGAGTATGAATTCTGTGGCCCTGAGTAACAATTCTGTGTCTGTCTGTGCAAGTAACAATTCTGTGTCTGTGCAAGTAACAATTTTGTGTCTGTGAGAGTAACAATTCTCTGGCACTCAGTAACAATTCTGTCTGTCCCTGAGTAACAATTCTCTGGCACTCAGTAACAATTCTGTCTGTCCCTGAGTATGAATTCTGTGGCCCTGAGTAACAATTGTCTGTGTCTGTGCGAGTAACAATTCTGTGTCTGTGCAAGTAACAATTTTGTGTCTGTGAGAGTAACAATTCTCTGGCACTCAGTAACAAGTAACAATCTTCTGTCTGTCCCTGAGTAACAATTCTCTGGCACTCAGTAACAATTCTGTCTGTCCCTGAGTAACAATTCTCTGGCACTCTGTAAGTAACAATTCTGTCTGTCCCTGAGTAACAATTCTGTCTGGCCCTGAGTAATGAATTCTGTGGCCCTGAGTAAGAATTCTCTGGCACTCAGTAACAATTCTGTCTGTCCCTGAGTATGAATTCTGTGGCCCTGAGTAACAATTTTGTCTGTCTGTGCAAGTAACAATTCTGTGTCTGTGCAAGTAACAATTTTGTGTCTGTGAGAGTAACAATTCTCTGGCACTCAGTAACAATTCTGTCTGTCCCTGAGTAACAATTCTCTGGCACTCAGTAACAATTCTGTCTGTCCCAGTAACAATTCTGTGGCCCTGAGTAACAATTCTGTCTGTGCTGAGTAACAATTCTGTGGCCCTGAGTAACAATTCTGTGTCTGTGCGAGTAACAATTCTGTGTCTGTGCAAGTAACAATTCTGTGTCTGTGCTGAGTAACAATTCTCTGGCACTCAGTAACAATTCTGTCTGTCCCTGAGTAACAATTCTCTGGCACTCAGTAACAATTCTGTCTGTCCCTGAGTAACAATTCTCTGGCACTCAGTAACAATTCTGTCTGTCCCTGAGTAACAATTCTGTCTGTCCCTGAGTAACAATTCTGTGGCCCTGAGTAACAATTCTCTGGCACTCAGTAACAATTCTGTCTGTCCCTGAGTATGAAATTCTGTGGCCCTGAGTAACAATTTGTGTGTCTGTGCAAGTAACAATTCTGTGTCTGTGCAAGTAACAATTTTGTGTCTGTGAGAGTAACAATTCTCTGGCACTCAGTAACAATTCTGTCTGTCCCTGAGTAACAATTCTCTGGCACTCAGTAACAACAATTCTGTCTGTCCCTGAGTATGAATTCTCTGGCCCTGAGAGTAACAATTCTGTCTCTGTGCGAGTAACAATTCTGTGTCTGTGCAAGTAACAATTTTGTGTCTGTGAGAGTAACAATTCTCTGGCACTCAGTAACAATTCTGTCTGTCCCTGAGTAACAATTCTCTGGCACTCAGTAACAATTCTGTCTGTCCCTGAGTAACAATTCTCTGGCACTCAGTAACAATTCTGTCTGTCCCTGAGTATGAATTCTGTGGCCCTGAGTAACAATTTGTCTGTGTCTGTGCGAGTAACAATTCTGTGTCTGTGCAAGTAACAATTTTTTTGTGTCTGTGCGAGTAACAATTCTCTGGCACTCAGTAACAATTCTGTCTGTCCCTGAGTAACAATTCTCTGGCACTCAGTAACAATTCTGTCTGTCCCTGAGTAATGAATTCTGTGGCCCTGAGTAACAATTCTGTGTCTGTCCCTGAGTAACAATTCTGTGTCTGTGCAAGTAACAATTCTGTGTCTGTGCGAGTAACAATTTCTCTGGCACTCAGTAACAATTTTCTGTCTGTCCCTGAGTAACAATTCTCTGGCACTCAGTAACAATTCTGTCTGTCCCTGAGTAACAATTCTCTGGCACTCAGTAACAATTCTGTCTGTCCCTGAGTAACAATTCTCTGGCACTCAGTAACAATTCTGTCTGTCCCTGAGTAACAATTCTCTGGCACTCAGTAACAATTCTGTCTGTCCCTGAGTATGAATTCTGTGGCCCTGAGTAACAATTCTGTGTCTGTGCGAGTAACAATTCTGTGTCTGTGTGCAAGTAACAATTTTGTGTCTGTGCGAGTAACAATTCTCTGGCACTCAGTAACAATTCTGTGTCTGTCCCTGAGTAACAATTCTCTGGCACTCAGTAACAATTCTGTCTGTCCCTGAGTAACAATTCTCTGGCACTCAGTAACAATTCTGTCTGTCCCTGAGTAACAATTCTGTGGCCCTGAGTAACAATTCTGTGTCTGTGCTGAGTAACAATTCTGTCTGTCTGTGCAAGTAACAATTTTGTGTCTGTGCGAGTAACAATTCTCTGGCACTCAGTAACAATTCTGTCTGTCCCTGAGTAACAATTCTCTGGCACTCAGTAACAATTCTGTCTGTCCCTGAGTAACAATTCTCTGGCACTCAGTAACAATTCTGTCTGTCCCTGAGTAACAATTCTCTGGCACTCAGTAACAATTCTGTCTGTCCCTGAGTAACAATTCTCTGGCACTCAGTAACAATTCTGTCTGTCCCTGAGTAACAATTCTCTGCACTCAGTAACAATTCTGTGTCTGTCCCTGAGTAACAATTCTCTGGCACTCAGTAACAATTCTGTCTGTCCCTGAGTAACAATTCTGTCTGTCCCTGAGAATGAATTCTGTGGCCCTGAGTAAGAATTCTCTGGCACTCAGTAACAATTCTGTCTGTCCCTGAGTAACAATTCTCTGGCACTCAGTAACAATTCTGTCTGTCCCTGAGTAAAAATTCTGTGGCCCTAATAACGTTTCTGTGGCCCTAAGTAACAATTCTCTGGCACTGAGTAACAATTCTGTCTGTCCCTGAGTATGAATTCTGTGGCCCTAACTAGCGTTTCTTTGTCCCTAAATAACGATTCTGTGGCCCTCATTAACAAGTCTGTGTCCCTGAGTAATGGTTCTCTGTCCCTAAGTAACTTCTCTCTGTCCCCAATTCTCGTTTCTGTGGCCCTAACTCTGTCCCTGTCCCTAGTACAGAGCGGTCTGCCTCTGTTCAATGACTGCAGGCAAATGAAGATTTCCAAAATGGCCGCTATATATACCTCGACCATTACACAGTGCTGGCTGGCTGGCTGCTGATTGGCTGATGCGATCACATGTCGTTGAGGAATGCATTATGGGGCAGCGCGCCTTGTCTGCGCGCCTTCCCCGACATCCCCAATTATATGCATCTTAAAAGGGAACAATACTCAGAAACTTAACTCTAATAATCACTAATGAAGCAGTTCAAGACGAATTCCACATTTTGGCCCCTAGGGACCTGCGTTTTCATGGCGTAAATCCATTTTGATTCTGCCTGACTTAGGGAGCGTATCTTGTGGCTTCCCCTCCAGTGGGGTTTATCTCTTTCTATCCCCCAAAATTTTAAAGTAGAGGGGTCTCGCGTTTCGTCATCGACTTAATCATAAGGGATCCCTTATGATTAAGTCGATGACGAAACGCGTTAAGGGCTGTGACGTCAAGACGCATACAGGAACCGGAAGTCGACCGGTGGCCATTTTGCAAAAGGGAAAAAGAGGAAAAAGACTGTGTATTGGTCCCTGGATGTTCCCTGGATGGTAGCTTGGCGGTTTTTATGGTATTTGAAAAGCGGTTTTGAATTATTTCAAATGTGAGCAGTTTGAATAAAGTGTCTTTCTGTACATTACTTTGGCGGTATTACACTATTTGTCCCTCATATGCTTTTGTCTATATGGTGCCAATGATATGGAGATATGGAAAATCCTGCTGGAATAGTGCCTTGAATACAGTGGAATCTGGGGGAGCACTATAGGAGGGTCCCATCCATATGATACTATAAAATACTGAAAGCAGGTTTATTGAGGAGTGTTGGTAAGGGTATATATTCCTTACTATAATAGAAGTGGCACAGTGTGGATTTGTTTTGGAGCACTGTAAGAGTGATTCACAGTACACAGTGGTTTGCACTATTTTTTTCTTTTTGAATTATGTTTGTTCACTTGGTTCACTTTTTGCACTAATTACCAAAAGGAAAACATTATATTCCTATTTGGATAATCACCAGAGTGTTGTCACGAATATTTCATATATTATAAAGATAATACACTATGTGATATTTTTCTTATTTTGAGGTTTATCGTGAGGAAGGATTGGAAGGATTTTTCATTTTTATTTTATTTTTTTTAATTTTTTGGATTTATATTTATTTTGTTGGACTTTTTTTGGACTTTTTTATTTTTAATTTTATTTTATTTGGAATATTTATATATAGTTGTTTTATGGGGCGGACTGTATAAGTATTAGTTTGCATAATTTTGGCACATTTTCATATTGTTATTTCATATCTTCAAGGGTGAAGGTGTGTATATTTGTGCTATGGGGATTTAAGTTTTGTTGTAAATTGATTTTCTGAATTTGTCACTTACTGTATTTGAGGAAGTGGTAGTTATAGATATAAATCTGTGTATGTGCAGACCTGTGCGCCGCTGCGAGACCCGCAGTCCCTGACATGCCCCCCCCCCCCATGGGCAGCCTCTGGATGCCCAACCGACCCCTCCTAGATGGCTGCTTCTGAAAGAATTCCCGAACGAGTCTTGGGGCGTGAACATTTTGGGCTGGCTCCCACGAATTCTCCTCAGCCCTGTACCCCTTCCATTTGACCAAGAACTGAGTTTGACCTCTCCTCTTCCTACAACCTAGGATTGCCTCTACCTCAAACTCCTCTTCTCCGTCGATGTCTATCGTCTCTGGCGGTTTAGACCTCCGATCCGGAAAGGGGTCTGGTGTCGCCGGCTTCAATAGTGACACATGGAAGACCGGATGAATTCTAAAGGATTCGGGAGCGTGAGTTCGTACGCCACCTCATTGACTTTACGTTTTACCCGAAACGGACCCAGGAATTTAGGTGCCAGTTTCTTTGATGGACAGGACATTTTAAGATTCGTTGTGGCTAACCAGACCTGGTCCCCCGGGTGCAAGCTTAATTCACCCCTTCTCCTCCTCCTATCAAAGGCCCTCTTATTGTCCTCCTGGGCTTTGGCCATCGCCTCTTGCAGCACCTTGCTATTAGAGGATAAAAAACTTAACATGTCCTGCGTGGCCGGGACCGTGACTTCCGGAATCAGATCCGGTAAGAATACGGGGTGGAATCCATAATTCGCGAAAAATGGGGATTGCTTTGTAGCCGAATGACTCGCGTTGTTATACGCAAATTCCGCTAGTGGCAGGAGGGTCAACCAGTCATCTTGGAGGAAGGTGGTATAGTACCTGAGGTACTGCTCCAAGGTCTGATTTGTTCGCTCCGTCTGGCCATTGGTTTGTGGGTGGTATGCCGAGGAGAACGACAGCTTAATTCCAAGCGTTTCACATAGAGCCTTCCAAAATCTAGATGTGAACTGAACCCCCTGTCTGACACGATATCCTTAGGAATCCCATGGAGTCTCACTACCTCCCTGATAAAAACCTGTGCTGTTTCAGAGGCTGTAGGTGTGTCTTTTAAGGGTACAAAATGGGCCATTTTGGACAAACGGTCCACGATCACAAAGATCGCCGTATGTCCTGAGAGGGTGGAAGTTCCACAATAAAATCAATGGAGATCATACTCCATAGTCTGTCAGGAATTGGTAATGGGCATAATAGGCCCCAGGCCTTGCTCCTAGTAGGCTTATTCCTTTGGCAAATGGTGCAAGTCTTAACATATGACTCGCAATCCTTGGCCATATTGGGCCACCAAAATGTACGCTGCAACAGTTCCAGGGTCTTGCGTACCCCGAAATGCCCTGCTAACGGGTGGTCATGGCAATATCCAAGTACCATAGTACGGGCTTCCTCGGGAACCACAATCTGATTTTCTTTCCAAAGAAGCCCCTCCCTATTCAATAAGGGGATACCGGGTGGACCTGGCATACCTACGGATGCGGTCTGCAGTCTAGAGTGGAGCTCGGATTGCAGGGCCAGAAAATTTCCCGAGGACAGAATGGTGTCAGGTTTGGGAGTCTCGTCAGGGTCCCCGAACATGTGGGAGAGCGCATCGGGCTTAGTATTTCCTGACCCTGGCCTATAGGTGATGTGAAAGACAAATCGCGAAAAGAAGAGTGCCCACCTGGCCTGACGTGGTCTTAGGCGCTTGGATGTCCTCAAATATTCTAGATTCTTGTGGTCAGTAAATATTAATATTGGGCGTAAGGCCCCCTCTAGTAAATACCTCCATTCCTCTAGTGCTACCTTAATCGCCAGAAGCTCCCGATCCCCGATATCGTAATTCCTTTCTGCAGAAGTCATTTTCCTAGAGAAAAAGGCCACCCGGTGCATGAGCTCCTTAATTCCCTTCCTCTGCATCAGAATTGCCCCAACTGCGTTCTCAGACGCATCTACCTCTAGGATATAGGGTAATGATGGGGGTCAGGATGGCTCAGAATAGGAGCTTCAGTGAACACAACTTCTTTAAGGATGTGAAGGCTTCCTGCGCTTCCGGCGTCCACTGAAAAACGGACCCCCTGTCTGGTCAACTGGGTGATTGGGGAAACCAGGCCAGAAAAGTTCTTGATAAACTTTCTATAGAAGTTTGCGAAGCCAATGAAGCGTTGGACCGCCTTCTTGTCAGTAGGTACTGGCCAATCCAAAATAGCCGAGACCTTTTGAGGATCCATGGCTATTCCCGTCGTGGAGATGGTCAGACCCAAAAAAGAGATACTATGCTGTTCAAAACAGCACTTGTCTGCCTTGGCGTATAGGCCGTGTTGGCGGAGCCGCTCCAACACGCACCTCACGTGACCTCTGTGGACCTCCAATGACGGGGAAAAGATCAGGATGTCGTCCAGGTCGACAACGAAGATGTCCAGATAGTCCCTGAACACGTCGTTTATGAAGTGCTGGAAGGTGGCGGGGCGCATTACAAAGGCCAAATGGCATGACCAAATATTCAAAATGCCCGAACCTGGTACGGAATGCTGTTTTTCATTCGTCCCCCTCTCTGATACGGACTAGATTGTATGCACCCCTCAAATCCAGCTTAGTAAGGACGGAAGCTGACTTCAATCTTTGAAAAAGTTCAGGGAGGTAGCGGGTAACGATTTTTGACAGTCACTTTATTCAAGTCTCGGTAATCTACACAGGGTCGTAAGGATTTATCTTTCTTCTCCATGAAGAAAATGCCAGCCCCAGCTGGTGATGTGGAGGGCCGAATAAACCCCTTGCGGAGGCTCTCATCTATATATTCCTTTAGAGCCCTTAACTCCCGTTCGGACAAAGGGAATATCCGCCCAAATGGTATTTCCGAACCTGGGAGAAGATCAATCGGGCAGTCATATGGGCGTTCCGGGGGCAGGACATCTGCCCCGCGCTTGCTAAACACGTCCAAGTAGCTGTGGTAGGCTGAAAGAATGATTTGGGCCAGTCCTGCATCTGCATCCAGACATAGCAAGGCCTGCGGCGCCGGGGGTGTTCTAGGGGAGACAATGCTGCTGGCAATAGGGTGACTGGAAACGAATTGATCCCACCTTCCAATCAATCTGTGGGTCATGGGCTTGTAACCAAGGGAGTCCCAGGATAACCGGGAAAAGAGGGGATGCAATGGCATCCAGGAGGAGGAACTCCTGGTGATGGTTTGCTACTGTAGTGCAAATAGGTGGGGTTTCACGGTCCACCACCCCTGACCTAATACGGGATCCATCAGCTAAAAATATATTTAAACCCCACCTCTTTTGTCTGTAAGGGGATCTGCTGCTGAGCTGCAAAGTCCAGATCTATAAAGCAGCTACATGCTCCAGAATCTACATTTGCCGTGGTTACCACAGTTCTCTTACCGACGCCGACGCCCAGGTCCTAGTGCCTGCACATTAGTGCACCTAGGCAATCTGTGTATGTGCAGACCTGTGCTCCGCTGCGAGACCCGCAGTCCCTGACAGGAAATATTGAGTAACCAAGGGGGATAATGGCAACTATCCAGAGGGATATAACCATTTCTGTCAACCCCTTGACAATGTTTTGTATAAATATTACTCTTATTGATGCTAATATTAAGATCTAGGAAGTTAATATGTTCATTACTATAATCCCATGAGAATCTAATATTTTTCATATTGATATTCAGCTAATTCAAAAAACCAAGCAAACTATCTCCATTCCCTTCCCACACTGTGATCACATCATCAATGTATCTTTTATATAATCTCAATTCCTCTGGGGGTTGCTGGTACACTGCCTCCTCTTCCCAATGTGCCATAAACAAGTTAGCAACACTCGGAGCAAACCTAGCTCCCATCGCAACTCCCTTCACTTGCCGTAAAAATGTTTTATTGTGCCAAAAATAATTGTGAGCTAGGCAGAAATCTAGGCATTCTAATATAAATTTTCTCTGGGTCCATGTCAAACTGCTATACTCCCTCAGGCCCCAACTTGTTGATTCCATAGCATCATCATGATTAATAATAGTGTATAGGGCTGAAACATCTGCACTAGCCAAAAACATATCCAGGCCACCCTTCACTTCTCCAAGTAGTTGTATCAAATGTTTTGTATCCTTCAGATACGATCTGGCATTTTTAACCAAAGCTTGAAGATATAAATCTATGTATTGCCCTAATCGTGCTAATACCGACTGTATACCATTCACTATCTGTCTTCCCGGTGAATACAGGGATCCTTATGTATCTTTGGAACCGTATAAATGACCGGTATCCTACAAGTTTCTGGTACCAAAAATTTGGATTCTTTTTTATTAAGAATGTTCTTCTCAACTCCCTTCTTCACTAATTTTTCAAGTTCTTTCTTGTATTTAATAGTGGGATCTTTAGGAAGTACTTGGTACATGGTGGTATCTCCTAATTATGTTTCAAGTTCTTTAAGGTAATATTCCTTTGACAAAACCACTATACCCCCCCCCCCCCCTTTGTCCGCTGGTCTAACCACTATATCATCCCTTTTAGTTAACCGGTTAATTCCTACTTGCATACCAATATTGTGCATACCAATATTAAGCTTCTCTAAATCTTGATTGACCATTCTTTTAAAAACCTCCACCTGACTAGTATTAACAATTTGCAGATTAAAAAGTGATTTATTCCATACTTTGGTATGAATAATCTCACTGCTGGGGGCATTTGTTATACTACTTTAAACTCCTCGCATTTCCATAAAGTACTTTTGATGTTCAATTTCCTTATGTATTTTTGTGTATCTACATATATACCAAATTTGTTTGCAGATTTTGGTGGAGCATATTTAAGACCTTTATCTAAAACCATAAGTTCTTCCTTGGTAAGGGTAGATTCACTTAAATTAAAGACCCCTTCCCCAATTATTCACTTTTTTTTGTTCCTTGTATCCTGCTCTGCATCCCCTCCTCTTGGGGGGCTTCTCCATCCTTCCATCCCTGGACTCCTCTCCATCCTGTCCCTCTCTAAAAAAATTCCTCTGTGGATAATCATATCTTAATGGCTCAAATCTATTGTGCAGAGGTAAGGGACTCCTCTCATCAAACCTGGGCTGATTCCAACCTTCATATGAATGTCTGGGACATTCGTAATAGTGCCTATTGTCAGGTCTAGGATAATAATGGGGTTTCTGAGAATGATAATTCTCAGGCCTTGGATAGTAATTAGGTCTATATGGTTGGTAATTGGGTCTCCAGTTATTACTAGAGATGAGCGAATCGAACCAGGCGAACCGGAATTCGATACGAATTTCAGGAAATATATATTCAG
>CATNWA010004673.1:0-15237 GCA_951230385.1 Staurois parvus
ACAGCTATAGAACTTGGGTAGAAATTTCTGCCCCCCCAGCACTCAAATTAAAAAATTTAAACAGTAGGGAGAACTCTGGTCAAACAGTTCTCGGGAAGGGGTCGGGGTTGAAACGCAGAAGAAGGGGAACAACTGTATATGCAATATCCCACACTAATGAGTCTGAAATCAAGCAGATTTTGTGGGGGTGCTGGGCGTACGCCCAGCAAATGGGGTTTGTGCACACCTGGCACCGGGGCTAAATCGGCTTCCCTTTAAACCGTTGGTTCTCCCCTTGCTCTGACCCTGGTTTTCCAGGGACTTCACTTACTGCTTTTTTTCCTGTGCATGACTTGGGTAATCGTACCACATTCGCTTATATTCCGTTTTGACCAACTTTTATATTCCGCTTTGTCTCCGCCCCTGTCTGCTCCCCGTCAAACCCTGCCTGTGCATCCAGATTCCATCGCCCCTGTGGACTGTGGTACAAAAAGACCCACTTGCTCTTTTAGAGTGTTTTTTGCCCTGCTGACCCCACTGAAAGGTCAATTCCTTTAAGTGCCTCTGCCACTCTTTTCTCATTTTTATCTGAAGCAGGCCCCAAAACCTGCTTTTTTGGTTGAGCACCCGTCCCCAAAATTTGGGGTTCTCTCACTCACCCAAAAGAAAGCCCCTTTGCACTTTTGGCCCCCAAACCCAAAACATGACAGTGGGATTGCTTCGTCTAAAAAAAAATGAAGCCGTGGTCTATGTAACGACCTTTTACTGTGGCACCAGAGTTGGCCTACAACGATGGGGGGGGTCCAGAACCTTCCAGTTGAAAAGGGGAGCAGGGGGTTTGACCCCCAACCCAAAGGGGCAAGGGTTGGTTGAGGCCCCACTCCAAAGGGGGAAGCTCTGGAAGATAAAAAAGCAACAGCACAGAAAGAAATCAGAGACAGGGAGACAACCCCATTTGCCATTTTTTTCGGACCTAAAGATAATGGAAAGTTTCCAATAGCTACCTTTTTAAACTCTTTCTTTTCTCAGGGAGAAATGAACAGATCTGTAGAAAGTGGACTAGTGGCCCCATCAAAATCAATGGGGCCCTTTGCCCTGACATCTCTTGTACTTGCAAGATATCAGCATCCCCCAGCACTATGGACCCAGTCAAGTCCAAATCCATGAAAATCTGTACATTCCAAGCAAGAGGCAAAAGATCACTCCACCAGATGGTAGCGAATCATCTGCGACTGTCACTTCTGGCAACCCCCAGATCCCGAATATTATTCCTCTTAATATATCCTTAATCGTCAAAGATTAGTCCCCATTTTAAATGCAATTATTGGCTTTATTACACAGTTCCACCAAATTTTATTTTTTGCCATTTTGAAACAACAGAAAGGATCCAATTCATAATGAATTTCACATTCTGAGTTCCAAATAATAACAATGAAATTTGGTCCATTGCGCTCTAGTGTTTTCTGTCTGTAAAAAAAACCGTAAAGTTTTTCTACTATAAGGCCGTAAGGACTACATAATGCACGAATATTTATATAGATAAGAATGTCCTTTCCACAAATAATAAAGCAAGTGATATTGACTACAATAACAAAGGCCTAAATGGCATAATATAATTGCATAGGTGATTACCAAGAAAAATTATAGCCATAAGGCTAAAGTTAGAATCATTTTAATACGTTAAGGATTCATCCTACTTAGTTATGTCCCTTCAGTTGTGTGTCTGTATTGCTTCTCTTCTGGCTTTTCTCTTGGTATACTAGGAAAGGGCTATCGCTTACAAACTGCACGTGACTAATCACGCTTCAGGTTCATTCCCTCACATGACTCCAACCATCGAAGGATTCTGGTGTGCTTTAGGAATCTGGTAGGCCCCTGCTTCCAATGAGGAACTGGACCTATTGCCGATTGAAATATTTGGATAGTGCACAGATACAACTTTTATCTTCTTATTTAGCCTTTTACAATTGGAGGCACCATACAAAAGTAACAATTACTAACATGATCTGTTGGCTCTCTCCAAATCATTGGCAAAACAGCGAAAGGCATAGATGCCTTTTTTTCCATTCAACCACTTTGCTCCAGTGCCGTCCCACAAGAATTGCAGGCATATATGTGGTGCCCAGCTCTTGTCCAGGTCTCCTATCTTGCAGCCAAAATACAAGTTGTAGGCTTTCTTAATCATTCCTGTTATCCTCCTTTTTTGTGAGATAAAAGTTATTTCACCGCAGATATAGCAGAAATTATCTGCTTTATTCACAACAAGTTCGAGGCATTACTGAGTAGCCTATATAAGCATAAAACGAAATGTAAAGACGCTGTCGAACTACAATCAGCTACAGATACTGCAGCTTTTATGCAGTGAAGTGATGCAATTAAAGGCTAATAAGGCATCATCTCAGTATACATGCAATTTTCTATTGGTCACCAGTATCAATTGCGCAATATGCAGCTGAAGTTGCATCATAATTTTGAATGGCTTACGTCATTAGATGGGTGAATATATCATGGAAACTAGAGCCAATCAACATTTTTTAGGGTCATTTTCGTTTTCAGCACCCCAAAATTATGTAAGATTAGCTAATTTTATGCCCAAAACTTTTTACCTGTTGAACAGTGTTATTTGAAATATGGAATATAAGTTTATCACTGTATTTCTATTATTTTACAGTTGTATAATATTATACTGACCAATGTGTATATAACATATATAGAACACACTGGTTACATATGGTCTTCTAAAACTGTTGCAAAGGCAGCTCACAATTCCACTATTCCTCCATCCTTTTCTGAGTGTGATTGTTTATTGCTTGTGACTGTGTTGTTTTATTTTTAAAAAAATTAAAAAAATTGCATACTAATATTATGCAGTCTTCTTACAAACCAGAAGTTGGACCTCTAGTCTACTTTGATCATATTCAGCTAATGCAACCTTTAGCTGTTCTAAGAAAAGTGCGTTATTTACAGAATCTGAATGAGTCATCACAGAAATTACATATTATCAGATACCTCAGCACCACATTTTTTTAAGACAAAGGAAGCTGCAAAGCTGTCTCTTAAAACCTCACTGGGTATTTATTGCTGCCTAGGGAGTATCACTCTCACAGTCACCAGGCCTGAAAGTGATGGGATATAAAAATTTACAATTGTAACTAAAACAGGAAATCAGAGAAAATCCTTCAATGAGAATGCCTGTGTAGGTTACAAGGGCTTAAGCTAGTATTTCTCTCACTGTGGTATGACTTCCTTTCACCTCCTGTTGTGTTTTAAAGAGAGTAAGGAAAGGGAAACCTCTCATAAAAAACACAGGCAGAAAACCCCTACTTTTTCCATTTGTAAGAAAAAGAATGGATAGAAATACAATTTAAACATACCGTATAAACAATTACTTCTTTTAAGCATTTTGCATATCTGTCAGTCTCTGATAACAACTCAAAATAAAATTTTGACCTCTTTTCAATTAAAAATTCCTTCATTTTTAAAAAGTTTGAGTTGCCTTGCAGAAACTGCCACTGCAGAAATTCCCCCTACAAAATTTAAATTGGCAAATCAGGGCTTTGACTAGGTCTGATTATAACCCTCTACTTTTATACACACCATGCAGGTTAAATTAGTGCAATATCTTTCTGATTGCAGATGCACATACCTGGACCTCAACTATTGCAAAAGTTATCAGAACACCCGGTAATTACCTTCTTGTGTTCTCAGAGACATCTTTTAGTATAAAACAGTCAGCTCTTGGACTGCATTTGCTGGACAATCCATTTCTGGACAAATAAGCAGATGAGGTTTTGTCGAGTAAATAGATACCTAATTTTGTTAAGCCTTAAAATTTAGAGTGCCAGTGAAGTTGTGACAAACTGCAGTATGCACATTTGTCTATAGGTGAAGCCATTAAAGCCTCTACAGGTCATCAATTTAGATGTAACTGTGAATAGTAATTATGGAGGGCAGACTTTTTAGAGCATGTCCTAATTAGCTTCTATAAAGCTGCAACTGAAAGTGTGTTAATGTATCACATTTCTCTGTGGCAAAGATCATGCACAGTCCATGACAGAAATGCCTTGTAGAGGGTAATAAAAACAGCACAGAAGATTATTGTAGTAGTTAAGTTTCTGATTATTGAGGATTTGAAGGAGGGAAGCTGTCTTTAGAGAGCAATTAATGTATTGGAAGATACTTCACATCCTGGTAATGTTCTGTATACGCTGCTACCTTCTGGTAACGCCAGGTTGTGGAATAGCTTCTTTCCTTGATCTGTATAGCTTTGGTATGCTAAAGGCATTGTAGAATAAATGGATTGGAAGTTATGTATTTGTTACGGTATGGGTGCTGTTTTTTTTCTGGCATGTGTGGTGATATACAACGCTGTATAACGTATGTAGATCACCAATTTTACACATAGGCACCCCGAAGCATATACTTTTGCATGTATGTGTGTATGTGGGGGTTTAAACATTTTTACATTTTTCATTATAAAGTTTGCATAGGGGAGCTATGTATGTTGTGGTAGTTGTGGAAGTGACTGTGAAGATGACAGCTGACAGTCAGCTTAACTGGAGTACTCACTCTCCTGGGCGCTATAGTGTGCTTAAATGGCACTGGGGCTCAAGAGGTTAAATAAAATCCACCTACATACTCACTTAGGAGGGTCTAATCCTTGACACCTGATCTGGAACACCTCACAGACATCTTCATGGATTAAAAGTGGTGGTAAATGTAAAAGCGTACTTAATTTTTCCACATAACAAATCTTCATTTGGATTCATTCATGCAAATTAATACAATTAGTATTATATGTCATTTGTACAAATATTTCTCTTTTATCTTCAGGCACTATTAAAATCAAAATGTAATGTTTCTCTGTTAAATATGTTGAAAAAGACAACAGTTTCTATTGGATGTACTTACTTTTTTCTCCATTTTACTATGTTAGCACATAGTTGACACAGTGCTTAGGAGCAAAATGATAATCATACCCCTATCAGCTCTATCCTCTGCCTGTCCCACATCTTCTGATTATTTTTCCCAAGCAATAACAGCTCCACACTGATAGTAGCAAGGCCAGTCACCAGAAAACAATGTACAAACATGCTTATACTTTATTTTCAACAAAAGTAATACAAGTTCAGTTTGCATACTATAATGTAGCGCCTTCTAGTGTACATCTATTGAGTGTAGTTAGAGGCTTGTTAGAAGCCTGAGTGTGAGTGAGAGGGTTACTTCATGTTAAGCTGGAGGGCTTTACAGGTCAGTCCTGTGGTACCTCCCCTGCTCTAGAAGCGTGGAGAAGTTTCTAGAAGTCAGTAGGCGGAGGTGAGGAGGGGCTGATCTGCATATTTATGGGAGTCTGACCAATCCCAGTTAGGAGGCATGTCAGTGTGGCAGATTGGCCCATAAGTGACAGAGCCAGGTCGGCTAGGGGAGTTGGGTGGAAGATGGAGGCATGAGGTTCTGCTGTGTAGCCTGGGAGGGGGTCCCAGGGAAGGGGGGGGTCCTTTCTCCATGCTGGAGGTTGGAGGAAGCAGGGAATCTAAAAGAGGGAGCTCCACTGCCCTGCCATCCATCGGGGCAGGACAGTGTGCATAGCCTGGAAAAGAACCAGCCCAGAGGAAGGTCTAAAAGCAGTTCTAGCGCTATCCCTAAACTAATTAAATATATGCCATACCACTAACTAATCAAAATATGACAGTGTTCTATAAATACCCACTAAAGTGCAAAGTCTCTGTGCAATATGTGCAAAAAAATATAGTATAATATATAAATTGTGCAATCCGTGTACTGCCAACTATAAATAAAGTGCAATAGTGCCAATCATTAGCAAAAATCACTGCACACTTGTCAGGGCTCCCAGGTGTGACCAGAGGTGTGTGACTGATGCAGGGAAACGCAGACTTCAGATATATGATAAACAATATAATTTATTAACACTAACAATACAAACATAAACGCAGTGCAATACTAAAACATAATACAGTGCAAACAAACCAACCACCCACAGAAAACAGTACATACAAGCAAGCGTCGTCAGGCAGGCCGGGTCAATATCAATAGGGCAGGTAGGTACAGGGAGCAAGCGGAGATGGGTCGGGGTCACAGGCCAGGTTCAGCAGGTAGCTAGCAGCGTAGTACAGAGGGTCAGGCAGAGGGATGGTCAGGGTCACAAGCCAGGGATCAGAACAGGTAGCAAGCAGCGTGGTACAGAGGGTCAGGCAGAGGGATGGTCAGGAGCAAGCCGGGATCAGAGCAGGAGAAGTCAGCAGCGGTTCAGATCAGGCAGGGTCAGCAAAGGAACAGAAACAGGATGCAGGACAGATACAGGGCCCAGGACAAACACAACACCAAGGCAGAGTCTGCAAGTCTGGCCATCCCTTAAAATACACCAGTATCATCAGTTCCAGGTGTTAGCTGCTGAAAGGTTGAGTCTCTGATTGCTGGGAGCACCCGCTGGCCAGCCCTGGTACTGCAGATCAAAAGGCAGGTGAGTCCCACCATTGCTGGCCAGTCCATTCCTGACAGTACCCCCCCCCTCAAGGAGCGGCCTCAGGACGCTCCAAACAGTCCTAGCTGGGCAAAATGTTCCACCGCCCGGGTCTGGTAACTGGCGGGATATCAAAGACTGGCACACCGGGCAGGACTCCGGGCAGCGGCACACCGGGCAGCGGCACACCGGGCTGGACTCCGGGCAGAGGCACACCGGGCTGGACTCCGGGCAGAGGCACACCGGGCTGGACTCCGGGCAGAGGCACATCGGGCTGGACTCCGGGCAGAGGCACATTGGGCTGGACTCCGGGCAGAGGCACATCGGGCTGGACTCCGGGCAGAGGCACACCTGGCAGAGGCACATCGGGCTGGACTCCGGGCAGGGCACATCGGGCAGAGGCACATCGGAGCAGAGGCACATCGGGCAGAGGCACATCGGGCTGGACTCCGGGCAGAGGCACATCGGGCTGGACTCCGGGCAGAGGCACATCGGGCAGGACTCCGGGCAGAGGGCACATCGGGCAGGACTCCGGGCAGAGGCACATCGGGCTACCAGGCGGGGCGAGGCACCGGGGCCCCGGGCGGAGAGCAGCAGGCACCGGGTCCCGCGGGCGGGGCGCAGGCATCGGGCCCCCCGGGCGGGGCGACGCGGGGGCATCGGGGCCCCCGGGGCGGGGGGCGACGGGCATCAGGCCCCCGGGCGGGGCGACCGGGCACCGGCCCCCGGGCGGGGCGACGGGCGCCGGGCCCCCGGGCGGAGCGGCGGGCGCCGGGCCCCCAGGCGGAGCGGCGGGCGCCGGGCCCCCAGGCGGGGCGACAGACATCATCGGGCCCCCCAGGCGGGGCGACAGGCATCGGGCCCCCAGGCGGGGCGACAGGCATCGGGCCCCCAGGCGGGGCGACGGGCATCGGGCCCCCCCCCAGGCGGGGCGGCGGGCATCGGGCCCCCAGGCGGAGCGGCGGGCGCCAGACCCCCAGATGGAGCGACAGGTCTCGGGCCCTCAGGCGGAGCGGCGGGCGCCGGACCCCCAGGTGGAGGGACAGGTCTCGGGCCCTCAGGCGGAGCGGCGGGCGCCGGACCCCCAGGTGGAGAGCGACAGGTCTCGGGCCCTCAGGCGGAGCGGCGGGCGTCGGACCCCCAGGCAGAGCGACAGGTCTCGGGCCCTCAGGCGGAGCGGCGGGCGCCGGACCCCCAGGCGGAGCGACAGGTCTCGGGCCCTCAGGCGGAGCGGCGGGCGCCGGACCCCCAGATGGAGCGACAGGTCTCGGGCCCTCAGGCGGAGCGGGGCGCCGGACCCCCAGGTGGAGCGACAGGTCTCGGGCCCTCAGGCGGAGCGGGCGGGCGGGCCGGACCCCCAGGTGGAGCGACAGGTCTCGGGCCCTCAGGCGGAGCGGCGGGCGCCGGACCCCCAGGCGGAACGACAGGTCTCGGGCCCTCAGGCGGAGCGGCGGGCGCCGGACCCCCAGGCGGAGCGGCGGGCGCCGGACCCCCAGGCGGAGCGACAGGTCTCGGGCCCCCAGGCGGAGCGACAGGTCTCGGGCCCTCAGGCGGAGCGGCGGGCGCCGGACCCCCAGGTGGAGCGACAGGTCTCGGGCCCTCAGGCGGAGCGGCGGGCACCGGACCCCCAGGCGGAGCGACAGGTCTCGGGCCCCCAGGCGAAGCGCGGGCACCGAGTCACCAGGCACGACAGTGGGCTCCGAGTCAACGGGCATGACCGCTGGCACTGGGTCAGACATTGGATCGTCTGGCTGGACAGCGGGCATCGGGTCACCAGGCATCAGGTTATTTGGCTCGACAGCGGGCACCGCGTCATCTGGCAAGGCAGTGGGCTCCGAGTCAACTGGTATGATCGCGGGCACTGGGTCAGACATTGGATCGTCTGACTGGACAGCGGGCATCGGGTCACCAGGCATCAAGTCATTTGGCTCGACAGCGGGCACCGCGTCATCTGGCAAGGCAGTGGGCTCCGAGTCAACAGGCACGACAGTGGGCACCGGGTCATCAGGTACCGGATTGTCTGGCTTGACAGCGGGCACCGGGTCACCAGGCATTGGATTGTCTGGCTCGACAGCGGGGCGGGTCACCAGGCATCAGGTCATTTGGCTCGACAGCGGGCACCGCGTCATCTGGCAAGGCAGTGGGCTCCGAGTCAACAGGCACGACAGTGGGCACCGGGTCATCAGGTACCGGATTGTCTGGCTTGACAGCGGGCACCGGGTCACCAGGCATTGGATCGTCTGGCTCGACAGCGGGCATCGGGTCACCAGGTATGACAGCGGGCCCTGGGTCACCAGGCATCAGGTCATTTGGCTCGCCAGCGGGCACCGCGTCACCTGGCAAGGCAGTGGGCACCGAGTCACCAGGTACGACAGCGCGGGCTCTGAGTCAATTGGCACGATAGCGGGCACCGGATCAGGTACCGGACCATCTGGATCAACAGCGGGCATCGAGTCAACTGGCCTAATAGGATCGTCAGGCTGGATCAGTTCATCATGCTGGGTAGTAGAGGCATCAGGCTGAATGCCGGCGTCCGGCTGAGTAGAGGCTTCAGGCCGAGTAGAGGCTCCAGGCCGAGTAGAGGCTCCAGGCCGAGTAGAGGCTCCAGGCCGAGTAGAGGCTTCAGGCCGAGTAGAGGTTTCAGGCCGAGTAGAGGCATCAGGCCGAGTAGAGGCTTCAGACAGAAGAGAGGCATCAGGCTGCGTACAGGCATCAGGCTGAGTAGAGGATTCAGGCTGAGTAGAGGTCAGAGGCTTCAGGCTGAACCACAGAAGGCAGGTTCACCGGTTTGGATACTGGCAGGATGGTATTGGTTGGAAAGAATTTTCGCTTTTTTCTGGTTTTAACTACTGGAGCACTGCAAGTAAACGCAGGTCTGCAAACGAATGGAGCAGCTGGAGACAGAGAAGAACTGGAGGATGGAACAGGAGAGGGAGCAGTTGCTACAGAGGGCTTTTTTACAGGGTTAAAGGCAGGATAGGTGCAGCGAGTGGGAACAGGGTACTGACATGCGGTAGATAGCCAAGTATACTGGGCTGTAACTGGGGGAGTTGTGGGGAATACAGGAGTAGAGCTTTGAGGGAAATAGATTAGAAGCAGGACTGGGTCTTTGTAAGCTGACTGAGGCTGGGTGCAACAAGTCTGTCCATGTCTGCAGTATGGGTTGAACAAAGCTGAGCTTACACAAAGCCTGTCTGACCAAAGACTGCACTGCGTTTATACAATCTCTTAGTACCTGTGGTGAACATGTGGAATAACGCTCCAGAAAGTAACCCACATCATCCTCTAATAACCACACCAGGGACTCTACCTGGTCTGCACTAAATGGTGGCAAAAATTCATCCCTGCATTCGGGGGGTACCAGATGAAACCAACTCAACAACACAAACCTTAATCAATGGCTGCACCATAGAGAACTCTGTGCCCTGATCTACTAGAACATGAGCGAGCCGTATACATTCTAGCAGTTGATCCCTGGGATACTCCTTCAGAGTCTGATAAGCATATTTTCTGTCATCAAGCACTAGCAGAGATAAATACTCAACCTCATCCAGATCCATCCTTCCCAGCAACAAGCCAAAGATGGCTTCCCTGTGCAGCCACTTCTGGTCAGGATTGGCCTTGGTGTAATGTCAGGGCTCCCAGGTGTGACCAGAGGTGTGTGACTGACGCAGGGAAAACGCAGACTTCAGATATGTGATAAACAATATAATTTATTAACACTAACAATACAAACATAAACGCAGTGCAATACTAAAACATAATACAGTGCAAACAAACCAAACCAACCACCCCACAGATAACAGTACATACAAGCAAGCGTCATCAGGCAGGCCGGGTCAATATCAATAGGGCAGGTAGGTACAGGGGGAGCAAGCGGAGATGGGTCGGGGTCACAGGCCAGGTTCAGCAGGTAGCTAGCAGCGTAGTACAGAGGGTCAGGCAGAGGGATGGTCAGGGTCACAAGCCAGGGATCAGAACAGGTAGCAAGCAGCGTTGTACAGAGGGTCAGGCAGAGGGATGGTCAGGAGCGAGCCGGGATCAGAGCAGGAGAAGTCAGCAGCGGTTCAGATCAGGCAGGGTCAGCAAAGGAACAGAAACAGGATGCAGGACAGATACAGGCCCAGGACAAACACAACACCAAGGCAGAGTCTGCAAGTCTGGCCATCCCTTAAATACCCCAGCATCATCAGTTCCAGGTGTTAGCTGGCTGAAAGGTTGAGTCTCTGATTGCTGGAGAGCACCCGCTGGCCAGCCCTGGTACTGCAGATCAAAAGGCAGGTGAGTCCCACCATTGCTGGCCAGTCCATTCCTGACAACACTTCTGTCTAAAATATCGTCCATAAAGAAAAAAATGTCCAAATCCGACAAAAAACACACAAATCTTCATGCATGTGCTCACACGTGTCCACTCAATGTGAATCCAAAATAGCTGAAGTGGCCCCTCACCTCCTTGCCAAGACCCCACTGGGTCAGCTCACTTTATAACCAGGACACCACTCTGATGACTCACCAGGTCCTCCCCGCCGCCTCTTACACTTTATCAGCCGCCTCTTCCTCGTTTCATATACGGACAAAAGAACTTATATAGTGTAATACTGTTTAATCATTAATGATATAGATATAAAACAAATTGCCCACTCACATTTGTTATCTCTCATTACATGCCTTCAATACCCCATGCTGTGGGTATTGATTATGATATGGGAGTTTTTTATGTAATTAAAAGTAGTTTTTATGTTTAATTTATTTTAAGTGTAATATGTTATTTTTCCACTAGGGAGAGTGGGAAGAGGTATATGTACCCATATAGATTAATCATATAGGTCCACGGTTTTCATTTAAGTTAATTAGGTGGATTGGTAATATAATATACAATATAAAATACTGTAGAGGCTGTTGTTTGTGGTCCTTTGGTGGAGGATTACAAATATAACAGTATATGATGAGAGGGGTTTGTATTAGGTGGTCGGTCCGGTGCTCCTTGGTCCTGTATAAGTTGTACTGTCACCGCTATAATGGTGAGTATAGTAGGACTACGAGAAAATGGCCTGCTCGGGTCCTCCCCCAATCATTTGATTGGGCTAGGAGGAGTAGTATATTTAGAATCCAGTCCTCGGTGGGCGTTAACCTGAGGAAGTCACGTGATAACGTGACGCAACGCGTCGGTACGCGAGGAGGATTCTGGGAGCATGGTGACGTCAGTTTTCCGGCGGCGTGGCGGCCATATTTGTATCTCTGTATCTAATACCCATGCAGGAGATTCACAACAGGGGGTATTGAAGGCATGTAATGAGAGATAACAAATGTGAGTGGGCAATTTGTTTTTATATCTATATCATTAATGATTAAACAGTATTACACTATATAAGTTCTTTTGTCCGTAATATGAAACGAGGAAGAGGCGGCCTGATAAAGTGTAAGAGCGGGGGTGGACCTGGTGAGTCATCAGAGTGGTGTCCTGGTTATAAAGTGAGCTGACCCTGTGGGGTCTTGGCAAGGAGGTGAGGGGCCACTTCAGCTATTTTGGATTCACATTGAGTGGACACGTGTGAGCACATGCATGAAGATTTGTGTGTTTTTTGTCGGATTTGGACATTTTTTTCTTTATGGACGATATTTTTACAGAAGTGTGCAGTGATTTTTGCTAATGATTGGCACTATTGCACTTTATTTATAGTTGGCAGTACACGGATTGCACAATTTATATATTATACTATATTTTTTTGCACATATTGCACAGAGACTTTGCACTTTAGTGGTATTTATAGAACACTGTCATATTTTGATTAGTTAGTGGTAATGGGCATATATTTAATTAGTTTAGGGATAGCGCTACACCTGTATGTTTATGTTTATTTACTCATTTTGGTAAGGAGGTTTGTGTTAGCAGCTTGGTAAATAGGGTCCCAGTCTTAGCGCAGGAAGTTCTTCCGTTTTTTACTTTCTAAAAGCAGTTCTATCCACAGCTGCAGGACAAGGACAGTGTGAGTACCTCTACACCCTCAGGACCTATAAGGGAAAACTCTGCTGGGATACAAGTTCTTGGCAAGTCTTTGGGGGACAGTTTAAGGCTTACCCAATCCTTCACTCTGGATCAGATACCGTAGCCAGATGGACTGGTATTATGTTCACAAGGGGGACCCACTGCTCCTACATGTTGTCACTCTGCTGAAAACCCACTCAAGGGGCGCTAAAAATAAATTCCTAAGATGCAATTACTTTGCTAAAGACTGTTGTGATTCTGACTGAAACACAGTCAAAAGTCTGTAATTTTGCAGTATTCTAGAGAAGGATATTGTCTTCATTTTGTTATTCTTCAATCAAGCTGGGATTCCCATAATCCCTTTACCCCTATCCAAGTTAAATTCTCTTATAAATCTTAAAAACCAAGCCCATGGATTGTTTCTTTGTGTCTGGTTACAAGTTGGAAAATGTGTGTGTTCTGGCTGTGCAGGAAATAGGGGGGACCCAAATTCAGCAGCTCTCAGGAGGTTAGCGCTACAATAAGGTACATTGTTAATAAATCGTTTTATGTGTAATCCTCCAACCCTCCAAACAATTTGCCATTAGGTGATTATACATTATCATTTTCTTAATATTAACATATTGCTATATGTACTGATCTTATACTTTCTGAAATCAGTACCAAACTTGTCAATAGGTTGGACTTGGATGCTTGCTAGTCATGTGAAATCCTAGCTTATGTTTTTGTGTTTCAGTTACAAATTAGTGATCATGGATGATTGAATCAGGAGAACTGCTGATTCATTGCATTATGATTTTGAATATTTTCTTTTAGATATGTCTGACCTGCAGAGAATGGCACAGTTTAGAAATCCAGACAATTATAATTTCATGAAGATCAGCAGATCTGACATAATCTGATAAATCTGTATGTGTATAGTAATATATATATATATATGTGTAAAGGTAATAAAACTTTCTAAACAAAGGACCATGTTTACTAAATCTCTAAGACTTTGGGGTTAGGAGGGGGGGGGGGTGCAGATTGCAACCCAGTGGCAATGAAAAATGTTTCGCAGCATCAAGAGTAAGTAAACAATGCCCCAATATTGGTAGTCAGTGAGATTACATAGTGCTGGTTGTCAACAGGAAGATGAATAGTGCCACATCATGGGTATGTATGGAGGAATAGTGCCCCATCATGGGTATTAGTTAGGGGAATAATGCCCACCGTTGGTATTGTTTTTTTTTTTTACCCCAGTTGGTTATTAGTTGGAGAGATAGTGACACATAATTGGAATTAGTGGGAGAAATTGTGCCTCATCATTGGTATTAGTTGGAGTAATAGTTTGCCCCATCTCATTGGTATCCAAGGGTGGGATAGGGCCGCCTCATTGTTGGTGTCTGTAACAGGAATTATGCCCATGTGTTGATGTCCAGTGGGAGAAATAGTGTCTCATAGCAGGTACAGGGTAATAGTGTCCTATCACTGGTATTAGTTTGAGGAGCAGTTGCTCCATCATCTGGTATTAGTTTTAGGAATAGTGCCAAATTATTAGAATGTTGTTAGAGGAATAGAGTACCTTCATTCATTGTTAATTACGTTGGAGTAATAAGGTGTCCCATTCATTTGTATCAATGGGGGGGGTGGGAGTGCCCCATCATTGGTGTCAGTGACAGTAATAATGTTATTAAATATATATTAAAATATTTTAAACTCTGTTTTGTTTTGTTTGTTTTTGCAGTCAGGAGCTGCAGAGAGTATATACTTTGATTAGCTTAGTTGAAGAGAAAACAATGGAATAAAGCCAAGTTCTGACTGTTTTCAGTTGTTTTTACCTAAGATCCATCTAACAAACATCCCATATTCAATTATTAACATTATCTTGGAGGTGCCAGATATATTATACAATACTCCATTATGTTAACATTGGTTGCATCAAATGACTTTGAAAACAGAAAACCATAGAAATAAAGTGAATAAATAAATGATATCTCCTTCTGTGTTGAGAGGAGGCCATATCACATTAAGTAAAATCAATGTTAACAGGATTGATTTCCTTCAGATGGGAGTATTATTGTTTCCCATAATGTTCCTAATGCATAACATTACCTACATAATTATATTATTATCTGCTTCTGTTACCATATTTATAGAGTCAAATTCAGGCTCTCCACTGTCAGTAAAACTGCCATCCTCCAAATCAGTACAAAACATCCAGTATATTTATGGTTATAGATAAAACTTACAAGGTCAAATTATGTGGTTCTAGATAACTACATAATAGTTTCTACACATCTTTGTTACTATTAAACAATACATAGGTGCTTTTCAATAGTACAAAGGTAACGGATAATTGAATTAACTGAAAGTAATGTTTAAAACCTTAACCTCTATTTACAATGAGACTTGTATTTGTACTTTAAAGGAGTTACATTAGTTCATATATTATGTCAATTATTTTCTAGAACTGTGTAATACTAACCTGTTTTTTTTTCAATTATATCCCATATTAAGCCAGGGAATAGGATTTATGTATCCATAGAGGATAAGTATTGAAGTAAATGTCTTTGTTGCAGGAAATGAATTTTCACTTTTTATGCAGTCATTATGACTAATTTTATGTAAAGAATGGAGCAGACATTATTCAACAACAGAAAAGAGAACAGATGCATAAATGCCAAAAAAAGTTATGTGACAAAATGTCAAAGTCAAATGTATCACACAAAGTAATAGAAAGTGTAACAGCAAATGATTGAGTTTGCTGTAGTTTCATGCAAAATTTTTAAAAAGGTTGTAAACATCATGT
>CATNWA010004674.1:0-11454 GCA_951230385.1 Staurois parvus
ATCAATAAAGTGCAAATTAAAACCCAAAAAAGAAGTGCCTTATATGAATCCCTTGATATAAAAATTTTTTAAGGGAAAAATTTATGATGGAAATATCCTGTAAACCCCATTTAAAAATTTATTTAGCCCTGGGGTAAGTCCGCGAGCTCCAAGCTATTTTCCCTCATTAAAATACTGACAAAGAAAAATTTAAAAAAAGTAAAAATGATGCGCCCCTTATATTAAAAAACCCGAAATAAATAAGAAAAAACTTTTTTTAAAAAATTTTAATTTCCCGAAATTTTAAATAAAAAATTTTTTCCCCTTTAATTTTTTTCCAAAAATAAAAAAATTTTCAACTCTTTATTATAGGTTATAATACATCAATTGGGGAGAAAAAAACAAAAAAAAAAAATGGATTAAAAGCACGGGAGCAAAACAACCTCGGGGAAAAAATTTGAAAAGTTGAGGAAAAGGAAGAAATTACCCCCCCTGGGGGGAGAGAGGGAAAATCCACCCCACCCCTAACCCCGCATGGGGAACAGCAACCCTTTAGAGACCCCAGGGAAAAATAAAAAATATTAAAATTTTACAATTTCAGTAATTGTGGAAGGATATCACCCCCCTGGAAAAGTTTCCTCTTAAAGTCCTTTTCAAGGAAAAAAGCTTTTTTTTAGCATCAATTTCAGGGAAAAGCATATAACAACTGTTGGAGGGGAAGACCTTTCCCAGGATCCATTTACAGAGCAAGAAATTAGTAGGTGCAAAGAGAGAACCAATTCAGTTTGCTACTTATAGAAAAACGACCAAGGATCTTATTTTATTTTCAAGCATTTTTATCCGGAAATTATTTGACCAGTTTAATTTGCCAGTGAAGAGTCGCCCACTCTGATGGGATCTAACTTATGATTGGATCTTCAACTATAATTTGAACATTAGAATTATTTAATTTTTTTATTTTTTTTTTTTTTTATTTATTTCATTTTTTTTTCGTTATTTTCGATTTTCCGTTTTATTTCAATTTTTATAATTTTCGGCGAATTCGTAGAAAAATTTCGATTCGAGTCGAATATATTCGCTGTGAATTTAACTTAAAAAAGGGTGTTTCTAGGCTTCAGAGAGACTTAATATTAGTGCTGAACACTGTACCTTTAATTTAAATGCCCTTGGAGTCTGCTGGGGAAGAGAAATAATACTGTCAGGCAGTATGACATGCAGATGAGTGCCGTCGATCTTAGAATCACCGCACACTTCACTCATTTGGGCAGTCACGGGGCCAAAACCAGAGTGTGGAGCCACAGTGTGGCGGTGGAGGCAGCAGCAATGGGAGGCCATACAGCACCCTATGACAAAAATGGAAACCACCAGCAGTGTGAGGAGACCTGAAAGTGGCACATGGCAGAGTGTGGCGATAGAGACAGCAGCACGGTACAGGGGCCCATGGCAGATTACGGGCCTGGCAGCAGCATGAGGAGTCGGTACGGGGGCCCATGGCAGATTACAGGCTGGCAGCAGCAATGGGAGGCCGTACAGGGACCCATGACACAATCTGGACCTGGCAGCAGCATGGGGAGGCGGTACAGGGGCCCATGACAGATTACGGGCCTGGCAGCAGCATTTGGAGTCGGTACGGGGGCCCATGACACACTCTGGACCTGGCAGCAGCATGAGGAGGCGGTACAGGGGCGCATGACAGATTACGAGCCTGGCAGCAGCAACTTGGACAGGAGGACGTTCAGTTTCTGCACCGTCTGGTGCGTGCTCGCAAACTGTTGTCTCTTGGAAACGGATTCCAAGAAAGACTGCTGACGGAATCCGTGAAGAGGAGTAGCAGGAGAAGGAGCATCTGAACGAGCGGAATATGCCAACAAGCGACAACAGGGGCCCATGGCAGATTAGGGGCCTGGCAGCAGCTATGGGAGGCCCGTAATCTGCCAGCACCCTATGACAAAAAATGGAACCCACCAGCAGTGTGAGGAGACCTGAAAGTGGCACATGGCAGAGAGTGTGGCGATGGAGACAGCAGCAATGGGAGGCCGTACAGGGACCCATGACACACTCTGGACCTGGCAGCAGCATGAGGAGGCGGTATATAGGGGCCTATGGCAGATTAGGGGCCTGGCAGCAGCTATGGGAGGCCCGTAATCTGCCAGCACCCTATGTCAAAAAATTCTACACACACCAGCAGTGTGTGAGACCTGAAAGTGGGCACATGGCAGAGTGTGGCGATGGAGACAGCAGCAATGGGGGAGCCGTACAGGGACCCATGAGAGACTCTGGACTTGGCAGCAGCATGAGGAGGCGGTATAGGGGCCCATGGCAGATTAGGGGCCTGGCAGCAGCTATGGGAGGCCCGTAATCTGCCAGCACCCTATGACAAAAAATGGAACACACCAGCAGTGTGAGGAGACCTGAAAGTGCACATGTTTGGGGCATGATTCATGGCGGATTTAGTCAGTTGTGTCAGGAACTGGTGGTTTGAAATCCAGACTAATCCACGCCTGATTCATTTTCACAAACGTCAGTCTCTCCACACTTTGGGTGGACAGTCGTGTCCTCCGCGGAGTTGCAATACCTCCTGCCGCACCTAAAAAAACGCGCTCCGATGCCACGCTACTGGCCGGGCATGACAGCCTTTCAAGGGCAAATTCAGCTAGTTGGGGCCAAAGGTCAAGTTTCGTTGCCCAGTAGTCAAGGGGATTGTCTACCTCGGTTGGCAGGGTGCTGTCCAAGTAGGCCTAAGCCTGTTGTTTGAGGTCCTGCTCCAGGTCCACCTGATGCTGCTGCTGCTGCTGCTGCTGCTGGCTGGCTGGTTAGTAGTTTCCTCACTGCGCTGGTGAAGAAAGCTACTCATCATCGACTGCAGACTGAGGCAGCCAGCTGCTGGTGGAGCTGCCACTGCTCCTACCACCCCACCCCACCCCCCCTGCTGCCATGGCAGCGGAACGCGAGCGCACAGGGCCCACAGTGTCTGAGGATGGACGTTGGCGCAGACAGGCAGAGACCAGCTGACTACATAGGTGGTTTTTTATAGTACGTTATTTTGGCCTCCCTCTCAGCAGGTGTGAAAAAGGCCACCATTTTTGAACGGTAGCGAGGGTCCAACAAGGTGGACAGCCAAAAGTCATCCCTCTGTCTGATGGTTATTATTCGGCTGTCGCTACGCAAGCAAGCGAGCATGCTATGGGCCATTTGTGCCAAGGAATGCGAGGGACTCCCTGCCTCCATCTCCACAGCATACTGCCACGGTGCGTCTGGGTCCTCTGTCTCCTCCTCCTCCTCCTCCTCTACCAGATGCTCCTGCTCCTCCACTCCTGTCCGCTGAGTGGAAAAACCACCCATTTCATTTCACTCAATAATTCCTGAGCACCAATGTCCTCCTCTACCTCCTCCTCTTCTTCCTGTCCTGCCCCCACAGGGTCATGTGGCGTTGAGATCTGTGCGCCACGTCTACCGCACCCTGACCAGCCATTGTTAACAGCATTTGTTCCAGGACGTGCAACAGAGGAATGACGTCGTTCATCCCATAGTCCTGCCGACTCACGAATAGCGTGGCCTCCTCAAAGGGCCTGAGCAAGCGCAGGTGTCACGCATGAGCTGCCAATGGCTGACATCTAAGTTACACAGGGAGTACCTTTATCCGCTTTTAACATCAGGAAATCTGTGATGGCCTTTTGCTGTTCGTAAAGGCGGTCTAACATATGTAGGGTTGAATTCCACCTTGTTGCAACGTCACAGCATGAGGAGTCGGTACGGGGGCCCATGGCAGATTACGGGGCCTGGCAGCAGCTATGGGAGGCCCGTAATCTGCCAGCACCCTATGTCAAAAATTCTACACACCAGCAGTGTGTGAGGAGACCTGAAAGTGGCACATGGCAGAGTGTGGCGATGGAGACAGCAGCAATGGGAGGCCGTACAGGGACCCATGACAGACTCTGGACCTGGCAGCAGCATGAGGAGGCGGTATATAGGGGCCTATGGCAGATTAGGGGCCTGGCAGCAGCTATGGGAGGCCCGTAATCTGCCAGCACCCTATGTCAAAAAATTCTACACACCAGCAGTGTGTGAGGAGACCTGAAAGTGGCACATGGCAGAGTGTGGCGATGGAGACAGCAGCAATGGGAGGCCGTACAGGGACCCATGACAGACTCTGGACCCTGGCAGCAGCATGAGGAGGCGGTATATAGGGGCCTATGGCAGATTAGGGGCCTGGCAGCAGCTATGGGAGGCCCGTAATCTGCCAGCACCCTATGTCAAAAAATTCTACACACCAGCAGTGTGTGAGGAGACCTGAAAGTGGCACATGGCAGAGTGTGGCGATGACACAGCAGCAATGGGAGGCCGTACAGGGACCCATGAGAGACTCTGGACCTGGCAGCAGCATGAGGAGGCGGTATATAGGGGCCTATGGCAGATTAGGGGCCTGGCAGCAGCTATGGGAGGCCCGCCTATAATCTGCCAGCACCCTATGTCAAAAAATTCAACACAGCAGTGTGTGAGGAGACCTGAAAGTGGCACATGGCAGAGTGTGGCGATGGAGACAGCAGCAATGGGAGGCCGTACAGGGACCCATGACAGACTCTGGACCTGGCAGCAGCATGAGGAGGCGGTATATATAGGGGCCTATGGCAGATTAGGGGCCTGGCAGCAGCTATATGGGAGGCCCGTAATCTGCCAGCACCCTATGTCAAAAAATTCTAACACACCAGCAGTGTGTGAGGAGACCTGAAAGTGGCACATGGCAGAGTGTGGCGATGGAGACAGCAGCAATGGGAGGAGGCCGTACAGGGACCCATGAGAGACTCTGGACCTGGCAGCAGCATGAGGAGGAGCGGTATATAGGGGCCTATGGCAGATTAGGGGCCTGGCAGCAGCAGCTATGGGAGGCCCATAATCTGCCAGCACCCTATGTCAAAAAAAATTCTACACACCAGCAGTGTGTGAGGAGACCTGAAAGTGGCACATGGCAGAGTGTGGCGATGGAGACAGCAGCAATGGGAGGCCGTACAGGGACCCATGACAGACTCTGGACTGGCAGCAGCATGAGGAGGCGGTATATAGGGGCCTATGGCAGATTAGGGGCCTGGCAGCAGCTATGGGAGGCCCGTAATCTGCCAGCACCCTATGTCAAAAAATTCTACACACCAGCAGTGTGTGAGGAGACCTGAAAGTGGCACATGGCAGAGTGTGGCGATGGAGACAGCAGCAATGGGAGGCCGTACAGGGACCCATGAGAGACTCTGGACCTGGCAGCAGCATGAGGAGGCGGTATATAGGGGCCTATGGCAGATTAGGGGCCTGGCAGCAGCTATGGGAGGCCCATAATCTGCCAGCACCCTATGTCAAAAAATTCAACACACCAGCAGTGTGTGAGGAGACCTGAAAGTGGCACATGGCAGAGTGTGGCGATGGCAGCAGCAGATGGGAGGCCGTACAGGGACCCATGAGAGACTCTGGACCTGGCAGCAGCATGAGGAGGCGTATATATAGGGGCCATGGCAGATTAGGGGCCTGGCAGCAGCTATGGGAGGCCCGTAATCTGCCAGCACCCTATGTCAAAAAATTCTACACACACACCAGCAGTGTGAGGAGACCTGAAAGTGGCACATGGCAGAGTGTGGCGATGGCAGACAGCAGCAATGGAGGCCAGCAATGGGAGGCCGTACAGGGACCCATGACAGACTCTGGACCTGGCAGCAGCATGAGGAGGCGGTATATAGGGGCCTATGGCAGATTAGGGGCCTGGCAGCAGCTATGGGAGGCCCGTAATCTGCCAGCACCCTATGTCAAAAAATTCTACACACCAGCAGTGTGTGAGGAGACCTGAAAGTGGCACATGGCAGAGTGTGGCGATGGAGACAGCAGCAATGGGAGGCCGTACAGGGACCCATGAGAGACTCTGGACCTGGCAGCAGCATGAGGAGGCGGTATATAGGGGCCTATGGCAGATTAGGGGCCTGGCAGCAGCTATGGGAGGCCCGTAATCTGCCAGCACCCTATGTCAAAAAATTCTACACACCAGCAGTGTGTGAGGAGACCTGAAAAGTGGCACATGGCAGAGTGTGGCGATGGAGACAGCAGCAATGGGAGGCCGTACAGGGACCCATGAGAGACTCTGGACCTGGCAGCAGCATGAGGAGGCGGTATATAGGGGCCTATGGCAGATTAGGGGCCTGGCAGCAGCTATGGGAGGCCCGTAATCTGCCAGCACCCTATGTCAAAAAATTCTACACACACCAGCAGTGTGTGAGGAGACCTGAAAGTGGCACATGGCAGAGTGTGGCGATGGAGACAGCAGCAATGGGAGGCCGTACAGGGACCCATGAGAACTCTCTGGACCTGGCAGCAGCATGAGGAGGCGGTATATAGGGGCCTATGGCAGATTAGGGGCCTGGCAGCAGCTATGGGAGGCCCGTAATCTGCCAGCACCCTATGTCAAAAAATTCTACACACCAGCAGTGTGTGAGGAGACCTGAAAGTGGCACATGGCAGAGTGTGGCGATGGAGACAGCAGCAATGGGAGGCCGTACAGGGACCCATGAGAGACTCTGGACCTGGCAGCAGCATGAGGAGGCGGTATATAGGGGCCTATGGCAGATTAGGGGCCTGGCAGCAGCTATGGGAGGCCCGTAATCTGCCAGCACCCTATGTCAAAAAATTCTACACACCAGCAGTGTGTGAGGAGACCTGAAAGTGGCACATGGCAGAGTGTGGCGATGGAGACAGCAGCAATGGGAGGCCGTACAGGGACCCATGAGAGACTCTGGACCTGCAGCAGCAGCATGGAGGCGGTATATAGGGGCCTATGGCAGATTAGGGCCTGGCAGCAGCTATGGGAGGCCCGTAATCTGCCAGCACCCTATGTCAAAAAATTCTCTACACACCAGCAGTGTGTGAGGAGACCTGAAAGTGGCACATGGCAGAGTGTGGCGATGGAGACAGCAGCAATGGGAGGCCGTACAGGGACCCATGACAGACTCTGGACCTGGCAGCAGCATGAGGAGGCGGTATATAGGGGCCTATGGCAGATTAGGGGCCTGGCAGCAGCTATGGGAGGCCCGTAATCTGCCAGCACCCTATGTCAAAAAATTCTACACACCAGCAGTGTGTGAGGAGACCTGAAAGTGGCACATGGCAGAGTGTGGCGATGGAGACAGCAGCAATGGGAGGCCGTACAGGGACCCATGACAGACTCTGGACCTGGCAGCAGCATGAGGAGGCGGTATATAGGGGGGCCTATGGCAGATTAGGGGCCTGGCAGCAGCTATGGGAGGCCCGTAATCTGCCAGCACCCTATGTCAAAAAATTCTACACACACACCAGTGTGTGAGGAGACCTGAAAGTGGCACATGGCAGAGTGTGGCGATGGAGACAGCAGCAATGGGAGGCCGTACAGGGACCCATGAGAGACTCTGGACCTGGCAGCAGCATGAGGAGGCGGTATATAGGGGCCCTATGGCAGATTAGGGGCCTGGCAGCAGCTATGGGAGGCCCGTAATCTGCCAGCACCCTATGTCAAAAAATTCTACACACCAGCAGTGTGTGAGGAGACCTGAAAAGTGGCACATGGCAGAGTGTGGCGATGGAGACAGCAGCAATGGGAGGCCGTACAGGGACCCATGACAGACTCTGGACCTGGCAGCAGCATGAGGAGGCGGTATATAGGGGCCTATGGCAGATTAGGGGCCTGGCAGCAGCTATGGGAGGCCCGTAATCTGCCAGCACCCTATGTCAAAAAATTCTACACACCAGCAGTGTGTGAGGAGACCTGAAAGTGGCACATGGCAGAGTGTGGCGATGGAGACAGCAGCAATGGGAGGCCGTACAGGGACCCATGACAGACTCTGGACCTGGCAGCAGCATGAGGAGGCGGTATATAGGGGCCTATGGCAGATTAGGGGCCTGGCAGCAGCTATGGGAGGCCCGTAATCTGCCAGCACCCTATGTCAAAAAATTCTACACACCAGCAGTGTGTGAGGAGACCTGAAAGTGGCACATGGCAGAGTGTGGCGATGGAGACAGCAGCAATGGGAGGCCGTACAGGGACCCATGAGAGACTCTGGACCTGGCAGCAGCATGAGGAGGCGGTATATAGGGGCCCATGGCAGATTAGGGGCCTGGCAGCAGCTATGGGAGGCCCGTAATCTGCCAGCACCCTATGTCAAAAAATTCTACACACCAGCAGTGTGTGAGGAGACCTGAAAGTGGCACATGGCAGAGTGTGGCGATGGAGACAGCAGCAATGGGAGGCCGTACAGGGACCCATGAGACAGACTCTGGACCTGGCAGCAGCATGAGGAGGCGGTATATAGGGGCCTATGGCAGATTAGGGGCCTGGCAGCAGCAGCTGGGAGGCCCATAATCTGCCAGCACCCTATGTCAAAAAATTCTACACACCAGCAGTGTGTGAGGAGAGACCTGAAAGTGGCACATGGCAGAGTGTGGCGATGGAGACAGCAGCAATGGGAGGCCGTACAGGGACCCATGAGAGACTCTGGACCTGGCAGCAGCATGAGGAGGCGGTATATAGGGGCCTATGGCAGATTAGGGGCCTGGCAGCAGCTATGGGAGGCCCGTAATCTGCCAGCACCCTATGTCAAAAAATTCTACACACCAGCAGTGTGTGAGGAGACCTGAAAGTGGCACATGGCAGAGTGTGGCGATGGAGACAGCAGCAATGGGAGGCCGTACAGGGACCCATGACAGACTCTGGACCTGGCAGCAGCATGAGGAGGCGGTATATAGGGGCCTATGGCAGATTAGGGGCCTGGCAGCAGCTATGGGAGGCCCGTAATCTGCCAGCACCCTATGTCAAAAAATTCTACACACCAGCAGTGTGTGAGGAGACCTGAAAGTGGCACATGGCAGAGTGTGGCGATGGAGACAGCAGCAATGGGAGGCCGTACAGGGGCAATGGGAGGCCGCAGCAGCTGGACCTGGCAGGAGGCGGTATATAGGGGCCTATGGCAGATTAGGGGCCTGGCAGCAGCTATGGGAGGCCCGTAATCTGCCAGCACCCTATGTCAAAAAATTCTACACACCAGCAGTGTGTGAGGAGACCTGAAAGTGGCACATGGCAGAGTGTGGCGATGGAGACAGCAGCAATGGGAGGCCGTACAGGGACCCATGACAGACTCTGGACCTGGCAGCAGCATGAGGAGGCGGTATATAGGGGCCTATGGCAGATTAGGGGCCTGGCAGCAGCTATGGGAGGCCCGTAATCTGCCAGCACCCTATGTCAAAAAATTCTACACACCAGCAGTGTGAGGAGACCTGAAAGTGGCACATGGCAGAGTGTGGCGATGGAGACAGCAGCAATGGGAGGCCGTACAGGGACCCATGAGAGACTCTGGACCTGGCAGCAGCATGAGGAGGCGGTATATAGGGGCCCATGGCAGATTAGGGGCCTGGCAGCAGCTATGGGAGGCCCGTAATCTGCCAGCACCCTATGTCAAAAAATTCTACACACCAGCAGTGTGTGAGGAGACCTGAAAGTGGCACATGGCAGAGTGTGGCGATGGAGACAGCAGCAATGGGAGGCCGTACAGGGACCCATGACAGACTCTGGACCTGGCAGCAGCATGAGGAGGCGGTATATAGGGGCCCATGGCAGATTAGGGGCCTGGCAGCAGCTATGGGAGGCCCGTAATCTGCCAGCACCCTATGTCAAAAAATTCTACACACCAGCAGTGTGTGAGGAGACCTGAAAGTGGCACATGTGGTGGTTTGAAATCCAGACTAATCCACGCCTGATTCATTTTCACAAACGTGAGTCCTCTCTCCACACTTTGGGTGGACAGTCGTGTCCTCCGCGGAGTTACAATACCTCCTGCCGCACTAAACACGCGCTCCGATGCCACGCTACTGGCCGGGCATGACAGCCTTTCAAGGGCAAATTCAGCTAGTTGGGGCCAAAGGTCAAGTTTCGTTGCCCAGTAGTCAAGGGGATTGTCTACCTCGGTTGGCAGGGTGCTGTCCAAGTAGGCCCAAGCCTGTTGTTTGAGGTCCTGCTCCAGGTCCACCTGATGCTGCTGCTGCTGCTGCGGCTGGTTAGTAGTTTCCTCACTGCGCTGGTGAAGAAAGCTACTCATCATCGACTGCAGACTGAGGCAGCCGCTGCTGGTGGAGCTGCCACTGCTCCTACCACCCCACCCCTCCCCTGCTGCCATGGCAGCGGAACGCGAGCGCACAGGCCCACAGTGTCTGAGGATGGACGTGGGCGCACAAAGGCAGAGACCAACTGACTACATAGGTGGTTTTTATAGTACGTTATTTTGGCCTCCCTCTCAGCAGGTGTGAAAAAGGCCACCATTTTTGAACGGTAGCGAGGGTCCAACAAGGTGGACAGCCAAAAGTCATCCCTCTGTCTGATGGTTATTATTCGGCTGTCGCTACGCAAGCAACCGAGCATGCTATGGGCCATTTGTGCCAAGGAATGCGAGGGACTCCCTGCCTCCATCTCCACACATACTGCCACGGTGCGTCTGGGTCCTCTGTCTCCTCCTCCTCCTCCTCTACCAGATGCTCCTGCTCCCTCCACTCCTGTCCGCTGAGTGGAAAAACCACCCATTTCACTCAATAATTCCTTGCAACAGAGGAATGACGTCGTCATTCATCCCATAGTCCTGCCGAATCACGAATAGCGTGGCCTCCTCAAAGGGCCTGAGCAAGCGGCAGGTGTCACGCATGAGCTGCCAATGGCTGACATCGAAGTTACAACAGGAGTACCTTTATCCGCTTGTAACATCAGAAATCGGTGATGGCCTTTCGCTGTTCGTAAAGGCGGTCTAACATGTGTAGGTGTTGAATTCCACCTTTGTTGCAACGTCAACAGATCAGGCGATGCTGTGGAATTCCGTTCTGTTCTGCCGCTGCAGCTCAAGGAGGGTGTGCTTTTGACGTATGTAGGAATGGCTGAAATGCATGCAAGTTTACGTGGACAGTTTTTAAGGATGTCTTTTGCAGTGGGATGGTGGATTTTAGGAACCGCTTGACAACCAGATTGAACACGTGAGCCATGCATGGCGCATGGCACACACCCTTCCTTTTGACGCAGAGCAGACACCATGTTCTTTTCGTTGTCGGTCAACATGGTTCCGATTATTTTCAGTTTTGCGCGGAGACAGCCATCTGTCGATTTCTCTGGTCATTACACTGTAGAAGTCTTCCTCCCCTGTGTGACTACGTTCGCCACAGGCATACCAGTGCAGTGCACAGCGTGACACCGTTGGCGCCCTGCATCATGTGAGGAATGCCGTGGTCGGGTAATGGGACTTGGCACGGGGTGGCGGTCTGAGGACACCGAAGGAAGAAGAGGTGTAGAGGCCGCACATGTTTTGTGGACGCAAGGACGTGCAAACGGCTGGAGCAAAATTGTGGGGTGGGGGCGCGGCGTGACACCTGTCCAAGTTGCTGGTGCGGCGTGACGGCACCACGTTTTTGGGACTCTCCAACCCCCGGGGCGGCACAAAACCC
>CATNWA010004675.1:0-15037 GCA_951230385.1 Staurois parvus
TTGGGTGATATTTGGAAAAAACATTTCTTCAATGTTGGCCAATCTGGTCAAGCATTCCCTGACCGTCAGAACGCGTGTGGAACGCCAGTGCACTGGTATGCAGAGTCTGTCAGCGGTAACCATAAATATAGCTAAGGATTTTATGGTGGGATTCCTCAGATAAGGAAGTGTAATATAAAAGGTATTGGACTGGTTTATAGTCCAAAGGTAGTGCAGACACTTCTGCGGTAATCTAGTGGAAAAAATGGGAGATGTGTAAGTAGAAGTTCTGGTGTTAGAAAATTCAATTTGGTGTATAATGTTTTGAACATTTGAAATGCTTGGTTAGAGAATAGTTGGCTTATTAAAGTGAGACCCTTGGGTTTCCATGGCAAAGGTGCTGGTTAAGGAGGAACTGATGCAGTAGGTCAATGGGGAGGTTGGTCATCTGTAGAGATGAGGAGATATTCGTTTGTGTTGAGGTTTGGGACCAAATATGGTGTGATATAGAAACCCGCTGGGTATTCTGACTTAGAAGGAGGTAAACCTAGCTTCATTGTCAGTTTGGAGTTTTTAGATATAAAAAATGAAGGCTCCATCAGGGACCAGGTTTTATCTGGTGTTGGGTTCCACCAAAGGTGGAGTTTGTCTGGGATGGAAGCTCTATAATAAAGGGATATGTTTGGTAGCACTATGCAATATTTACAGTAGATCTATGTCTAAGTATAATAGTAAGCTTCCATATGGGAGGTTTGTTACCCCCCCATACATATTGATTTATGGGACAATGAATTGCCATAACATATGATGGAGTGAGTGGGTAATATTAGCTTTGAATATGGAGAGAAGTTTAGGGAGCAATATCATTTTTAGAGCTGCTATTCTACCCGCGACAACTGAATGGATAGATAGATAGATAGATAGATAGATAGATAGATAGATAGATGATAGATAGATAATAGATAGATAGAATAGATAGATAGATAGATAGATAGATAGATAGATAGATAGATAGATTAGATAGATAATAGATAGATAGATAGATAGATTCTACCCGTAAAAAAAAGATCATGGGAGTGCAATTGTTTTAGTTTCTGGGGTAAAAAAGGATAAAAATGTTTTTTTCATTAAGGTCATAGAGGTTTGAGATGGATGCCGAAATGCATAGAACCTAGAAAGGTGATTGCGATGTTGCCCAGACATATGGGAAATGTAAGTGCTGAGGTGTGTGAAGGCTTTGAATTTGCTCTTTAGCTTTGTTTAGTTTATACTAAGAGGCAGCACTAAGAGGTAGGACATTGTATTTCTTGCAGGGAAGAGTTGGGGGTCGGAGACCATGAGGATAACATCATCTGCAAATACGATTATTTTATGTGCGGTGTCATGAATTGTTATTAAAAATCCTGTAAATCCGCATAGAAACCCCAAGTTCAAGTTGCAACTATCCTACACCACAAATAAAAAGTACGTGGACCCCTGCACTATCCAACTAATAACAAAGTGAAAATTAACCCCTTCATGTCCTGACACTTTCACCCCCTTCCAGTCCGGACACTTTCCCCCTCTTCCAGTCTGGAAACTTTCCCCCCTTCCAGTCCAGACACTTTTCACCCCCTTCCAGTCCGGACATTTCCCCCCCCCCCTCCATTCCGGACATTTTCCACCCCCTTCCAGTCCGGGACGCTTTCACCCCTTCCAGTCCGAACACTTCCCCCCCTTCCAGTCCGGACGCTTTCCCCCCCCTGTTCCCCCTGTCCTGTCCGGACACTTTCACCCCTTTCCAGTCCCGACACTTTCCCCCACTTCCAGTCCGGACACTTTCCCCCACTTCCAGTCCGGACACTTTCCCCCTCTTCCAGTCCGGACACTTTCACCCCCTTCCAGTCCAGACACTTTCCCCCCCTTCCAGTCCGGACACTTTCCCACCTTCTTGCCCAGGCCAATTTTCAGCTTTCAGCACTATCACACTTTGAATGACAATTGCGCGGTCATGCAACACTGTAAAACAAATGAATTTTTTTTTGCCAGTCCGGACACTTTCCCCCCCCTTCCAGTCGGACAATTTCCCCCCTTCCAGTCCTGACACTTTCACCCCCTTCCAGTCCGGACACTTTCCCCCCTTCCAGTCCGGACATTTTCACCCCCTTCCAGTCCGGACACTTTCACCCCCCTTCCAGTCCAGACACTTTCACCCCCTTCCAGTCCAGACACTTTCACCCCCTTCCAGTCCGGACACTTTCACCCCCTTCCAGTCCGGACAGTTTCACCCCCTTCCAGTCCGGACACTTTCCCCCCCTTCCAGTCCGGACACTTTCCCCCCCTTCCAGTCCGGACACTTTCCTCCCCCCTTCCAGTCCGGACACTTTCACCCCCTTCCAGTCCGGATACTTTCTCCCCCTTCCAGTCCGGACACTTTCCTCCCCCCTTCCAGTCCGAACACTTTCACCCCCTTCCAGTCCGGATACTTTCCCCCCCTTCCAGTCTGGACACTTTCCCCCCCTTCCAGTCCGGACACTTTTCCCCCCCTTCCAGTCTGGACACTTTCCCCCCCTTCCAGTCCGGACACTTTCCCCCCCTTCCAGTCCGGACACTTTCCCCCCTTCCTGCCCAGGCCAATTTTCAGCTTTCAGCACTATCACACTTTGAATGACAATTGCGCGGTCATGCAACACTGTACCCATGTATATGTCTTAAAAAAAATGCAAAAAAATTCATAACTTTATTTTGGTGGTATCTATTCACCACTGGGATTTTTATTTTTTTCTATATAAATGAAAAAGTCAAAACTTTTTGAAAAAAAAAGTGTATTTCTTAAAAAATTTTGCAAATAAATAATCTTTCTTCATAAATCTTGACCAAAATGTATTCAGCTATCTGTTTAGTAAAAAACAAAAAACTCAAATTAGTTTATAACCAAAAATTATAATTTTTAAAAAAATTTTTTACATTTTTATTTTTTTTTTTATATTATTTATGCGGTTTTTTTTTTGTATATATACTGTCACCCTAGCAGTACAGTGTCACCATGGTGACACTGTACTACTTGTGGGGGGTGATGAAGATTTCTTTTTCTTTTTTTACACTGATTAAGTTTATACCCATAAAGGCTGTAAAAGCAATCATTTCTCCTTCTCTCTGGCTGCATTCCTGCAGCCATTAAGAAATACTGACTGAGCTGTGATTGGTCACAGCTTGTCACATGGTACAAGGCTGTTGTGAATAGCAATGTACCATATGATCTCTGTGATCATTCACAGATTTCACACGTAGTAAGCAATGATGTCAGCAAGTGACATCTTACTACTATTCATGTGATCACTGATTGGCCAATCAGTGATCACATGAATAGGAACCTCACACAGAGGTCCCGTACAGCCGTTTTATTAGGGGATTTGAACTGGGATCGAGTTAAGGGTGTCCGAGATGTCCAATGAAACTGTGAAATCGAGGACAACATCCTGAAACTATACTGTATACAAGTTTTAACAGCAAAATCCTCTTGGAGAATCTACCCCATGAAGTCAATCTTCCCGACGCGTCGTATCTTCAACCCAGATCCTAGATTATGGGCGAATCCCTGAGGGAATGACACTTTAAAGTAAGACAGTCCGGGGTAGTCGCTAATCTGATTTCCCACCAGAGTGCTCCCTCCTTTATCTGGCCCAGGGGGTGCAGCTTTACTCGCTGGTGGGTTGGTGGCTGCTACCAGGCCTTCTAACTGGGCCAATCCTTCCCTGCCACACAGGTAGTCCTCTATCTATCTATCTATCTATCTATCTATCTATCTATTAAAATTGATCTATTTTACTAAATGATTTGATGAGACATAACTTGTGTAAAACTGTTCTGTTGGTTAAGATACTTTTCTTGTGTCTCTCATGTGCTGTGTGTTGGGTGTCGGTGTCCCCCGGGAAGGTACAGATGATACTATAATAAAATCATTGTATTCTGCAGCTCAGTATAGCTATGAAAACCATCACATTGCCATCACTGTAATCAATAATCATCACTTAGCTGGTAGGGGCGTCTCGGCAGGGAGGGGTGTGAGGAGGTTCAGCAGCTGTGATCTGTCTTTCTATGAATGTGTCCCCCTCTGTAATTATGTCTCCAGGTGACAACGTCCTCTGTGTATGGATACAACTACTGTATACTGATAGACAGAGCCAGGTGAGGATGGAGGGAGGGGGAGGATGACGGGAGGGGGATCGCAGTCTGGCAGATGCTCATACAATTCTTTTCCCAGAAGATACAGATGGCTTACAGTAGACATCCCTATGAGATTTAAAAAAAAAAAAAAAAAGTTTATAGAAAATGACATTTCTGATCAAACTGATAGTAATGCCATTACACAGATACACTTCTGATTAAATTTTCACATTTCATTTACAGACCTTATAATTCAACGATACATTTTATTAGTTATGATACAAATTGGAGGCATTTATTTATTTAGTTATTGGGGGAGCAATGCTTTCATTTGGTGATATTGTCTGACAAGAGTGAACTAATTATCTGTATATTTAAAAGGCAAAAGAAGCAAAAAAAAAAACTTAAGTTTGACCACTGATAATATTTAACAAAACATAAATAATTGACCAGTGATAATTAAAAAAAAGAACAAAAAAGTGTTACGAAAGTCAGTCTGTAAGAATTTTATGACCAATGTATTTGATGTTGGCCCAATATTTTCCCAATAATCTTTACCATCTTCCCACCTGCCGTATAGCAGATTGACAGCCGGGCGGGACGCTCCTCCTTCTGAGTGAACGTCATATGATGTCCCATCAGAAGGTGCTGCCCATGTGGCCACGGAGCCGCACAGAGTAGTACAATCTTACTATGGTAATACTGTATTGCTCTGGTCACAGTGTGTTGAAAAAAAAAATTGTAAAAAAAAAAAAAAAAAAAATGTAAAAAAAAGAAAAATGTGAAAAAAACCATTTGGTTTTGGTCACAACGGTCACATGGTACAGACAGGGCTAATCACACCCATCTGTATCATGTGATGAGCTTTGCCCAGTCACAGCTAAAGACAACAAAAGACTGAATGAATCGGTTTCATTCAGTAACAATGATTGCTATTATCAATGAAATACATTGGTATTAGCAATCATAATGTGTAAAAAAAAAATCCTGATCACTTGCCCAGAGTAGTACAATCTCACTAAGGTATCACTGTATTGCTCTGGTCACAGTGTGTTGAAAAAAAATAGTATAAAAAAAAAAGTAATAAAAATGAAAAATTTAGAAAAAAACATTTGGTTTTGGTCACAACGGTCACATGGTACACGGTCAGATGGTACAGACAGGGCCAATCACAGCCCATCTGTATCATGTGATGAGCTTTGCCCAGTCACAGGTAATCGCAACAAAAGACTGAATGAAATGGTTTCATTCAGTAACAATGGTTGTGTCACATACCTGATGGGAGACTGAAATGATGAGGTCGGCCTCATTTGTGTCACTAGCCCTGACCCCACTGGAGTTGGAACTGAGGGAGTCTAGGACCCAGGGGAACAAGAGCGCCAGTAGTTGTTGTTTGCAGCTCTTGCAGATGATGACTCTGGAAGACTGATGATCTTCTGATTCAGGCACAGTAGTAACAAGCAGAGTGGCTCTTGTAGATTGCCAGGGCGTGCACCAGAGCAAGGCAGGTAGTGAGGGTAAGAGACTGGAGCAGTGTCATGGGAATAGCCGGGGTCATCAACAGTTGGGCAGCATGGTACAGAATCAGAAGGAAAGCCAAGGTCAGGAGCAGAGCTGAAGTCAGGAACCAGTATCAATCAGGAGAGCAATCAGAGTCAGGTGAGGAACAAGCCGGGTCAGCAACAAAGGAATCACACAGGAATAAGCAGGACATGGGGGAGCTGAAGACCAGTCAACACTCAACATGGGCAGAGACACTCTTTAAATAGGCTGTCTGGTGGCAATCTTCGCCGTGCGTGTGCACGATCGTGCATTTCTGTGTGCATGCGCACAACCGGTAATTCCTATGCGCATTTCGAAACGCGATTCGTCTTGCCGGAAATCCCTTACATTGCCCCCCCCCCCCCTTAGGGGCAGCCTCCGGATGCCCACTAGGGCTTGTTTTTCAGGGTGAAGATGGAGGTAGGCTTGAACTATCTGTGGGGCATGTGGCACATTAGTGGATGGTTCCCAGGGATTATCTTCTGGTCCATAACCTTTTCCCTTGATGAGAAACTGGGTCTGTCCACCCCTCTTCCTACAATTCAAGATAGCAACCTCGTATTCTTCATTTCCCTCAACCAGCAGTGCGGCAGGTGCCTCCGGATCTCGATTGGGAAATCCACTTAGAATATGTGGTTTTAGCAAGGAGCAATGGAACTCCGGATGAATCTTCATATTAGCAGGTAGTTTTAATTTGAAAGCTACAGGGTTAAATTTCTCTTGATAGTAAATGGTCCCAGGTATCTTGGACCAAGCTTTATCGAAGGACAATTCAATTTTAGATTTGCCGTGGATAACCAGACTTTATCCCCTTGTTTCAGTTTTAAGTTGCCCCTTCTTCTTCTGTCAAAAACTCTTTTGTTACTCTCCTGAGCTTCGGAAATAGTTTTTTGCAATATATTTTACCGTTCCTCCTGAGGAACATCCTTTCTTGTACTGCCAGGACAGCGGGTTCCACTGGTATTTCCGGAAGGAAAGAGGGGTGATATCCATAGTTGGAGTAAAAGGGGGATTGCTTGGTAGCCGAGCGAATGGAATTATTGTATGCGAACTCCGCTAACAGAAGAAGAGATACCCAGTCATCCTGTGAATATGAGGAGAAGCATCGGAGGTATTGTTCCAGAGTTTGGTTCCTTCTCTCCGTCTGTCCATTTGTTTGTGGGTGAATACAGAGGAGAAGCATAATTCAATCTCTAATGCCTCACACAGAGTTTTCCAGAACTTGTATGTAAATTGTACTCCTCAATCGGATACAATATTGATAGGAACGCAATCTTACTATCTCTTTGATGAAGGCAGAAGCAGTTTCCGTGGAGTCTCTCTCAAGGGAATGAAGTGAGCCATCTTTGTTAGGTGGTCAACTACTACAAAAATAGCGGTGAATCCCTCTGATGGGGGAATTTCCACAATAAAATCCATGGAGATCATATTCCAAGGTTTTTCCGGTACGGGCAAAGATTCCAACAGGCCCCAGGTCTTGACTTTGTCAGATTTGTTTCTAAGGCAAACTGCACAAGATTTTACATAGTTCTGGCAATCTTTCATTGAGTTGGCCAGCAGAAGGAACGAGAGACCAAATATGAGGTCTTGTGTTGATCCCGAAGTGACCCGCTAAGGGGTGATCGTGACACCTTTTGAGGATAAGAGTCCTGAGTTCTTCGGGCACAAAGATTTGTTCCTTATGAAAATACAGACAGTCCTTTAGCTGCAGATGCATATCTATGGAGGGTGGATGATTGTCCACCACTTCTCTTATTTGTGTTACAAGGTCTGTCTGCAGCACTAAAAAATTCTTGGCTGGCAAAATCGTGTCAGGTTCAGACTGTAAGATTGGGTCAGGAAACATACGGGAGAGTGCGTCGGGTTTACCGTTCTTTGATCCAGGACGGTATGTCAAATGAAAGACAAAGCGGGAGAAGAATAGCGCCCATCTCGCTTGTCGTGGGCTTAGACATTTTGCTTTTTTCAGATATTCGAGGTTCTTATGGTCTGTGAAGATGAAAATAGGATGGGATGCTCCCTCCAGTAAGTAGCGCCATTCCTCAAGTTCTGCCTTGATGGCTAGCAGCTCTCTGTCTCCCACATCATACAGTAGTTCCTTTCAGAGGCATTTAACTTCCTGGAGAAAAATGCAACAGGGTGCAGAAGGGATTTGAGTCCCTGTCTTTGTGACAAGATGGCTCCTACAGCATTCTCAGAAGCGTCCATTTCGAGGACAAAGGCTAGAGCAGGATCTGAGTGCTTCAGGTGCTTCAGGTGCGGAGGTGAACAAGGTCTTTAATTGTTCAAAGGCTGTTTGGGCCTCAGGAGTCCACTTGAAGGGAATATACTGCCTAGTGAGCTGTGTTACTGGTGCGATGATCCCAGAGAAGTTTTTGATGAATTTCCTGTAGAAATTTGCGAATCCTATGAAACGTTGCACTGCTTTCCTGTCTCCTGGAACGGGCCATTCTAATACAGAGGACACCTTTTGGGGATCCATAGAAATGCCCTCGGGGGTGATCACAAGTCCGAGGAACTGAATAGTCTGTTTCTCAAATTCACATTTTTCAGCCTTTGTGCAGAGGTGATGTTGGCGTAATCCAGTCTTTTTTACGTGATCCCGATGTCTTTCTATTGAACTGGAAAAAACTAAGATGTCATCCAGGTAAACAATAATGAATAGATCCAAATAGTCCCGAAATATATTGTTTACAAAGGTTGCTGGGGCATTACAGAGACCAAAAGGCATCACCAGGTATTCAAAATGCCCGAAGCGAGTTCGAAAGGCCGTCTTCCATTCGTCACCATTGCGAATTCTAACTAAATTCTAAGCGCCTCTCAGATCCAGTTTTGAAAAGATACATGCTCCTTATAGCCTTTGGAATAACTCAGGAATTAGAGGAAGGGGATAACGATTTTTGACCGTTATCTCATTCAGGTCACGGTAGTCCACACAAGGTCTGAGGGTGTGATCCTTCTCTCAACAAAGAAAATTCCAGCTCCTGCTGGTATGTAGAAGGCTGAATAAACCCTTTTTGCAGACTCTCATCAATATAACCCCGGAGGACGTCTAATTCTACTTCGGATACGGGGTAAATTCGTCCGAAAGGAATTTTGGCACCAGACAGGAGCTCAATCGGACTATCATAGGAGGGATGTGGAGGAAGAGTATTGGCACTCTTTTTATTAAATATGTCCAGATAATCGTGGTAAACAACAGGAACGAGTTTCATGGTCTCAGGATCAGAGTGAATACTAAGAAGAGGGGTTGCTGCGCTTGGTTCTTTAGGAATGCAGTGATTCAGACAGTATTCCGAAGGAAAGAGGATCTCTCCGGACAACCAGTTGATGGTTGGGTTGTGTGCTCTTAGCCAGGGCATGCCGAGAATAACTGGAAATATCGGGGAAGTAATAATATCCAGACACAGAAATTCCTGGTGTCCCGAGGAGGTGAGGCATAACATTGACAAGGTCTCTTGTGTCACAGGGCCAGAACTGATCCCAGACCCATCCGCTAGATGAACCGAAAGTCTTTGTGCCTTGATACGGAGCGGAATCTTATTCTGGGTAGCGAAGTTTGCATCCATAAAACAACTACAAGCACCCGAGTCTATAATGGCTGGGAACGTGATCATCCTTTCGGCCAGTTGTAGTTGAAGGTGGAAGGAGAGATGCGTTCGGCTTGTTCTTTGGGGATGCATCATATAGAACCAGTTGGGAGAGGGCTTATGAGGTCTTATTGGACACGTCACTACATAATGACCTGTGTCACCACAGTAGAGACAGAGATTGAACGTCTGTTGTTGAATACTTTCTGCAGCAGACAACTGTGGTCTCCAAAAGCTTCTTCTAGATGGATTAAGATGTTTTCTTTTATTAATGGGTAACTCTGATGGAACAGCAGTCGTAGAGGGCACAGGGGTCCCCATTTCTGGACATATCAGAATCTCCCCGTTAGTTTTCTCATCCTGTCTTTCCCGAATCCGACGGTCAATGTGGATAGTCAGGTCTATCAGGTTCTCCAGCCTGGTTGGTACCCCCACTCAGGCAAGCTCATCTTTCAGGGTGTCAGAAAGGCCAAGACGGAACTGGTAGCGGAGAGCAGACTCATTCCATTGAGTATCGGAACTCCAGATGCGGAAATCGGTAACATGTTCCTCAACAGGCCTTTGGCCCTGCTGTAACTTGCTGAGCATGGATTCAGCAGTCTGACACAGGAACGGATCAGCATAGAGTTGTGCCATTGCTGTGAAAAAAGAGTCCACCGAAGTTAGAGCAGGATCGTGTTGCTCACGAAGGTGGTGTGCCCAGGATTGAGGTTCATTCCTAAGAAGTGTGATGATGAACCTCACTTTGGTGCTTGGTGAAGTAAAGGTCCTTGGATGCAGGGAAAAATATAACTCACAGGAGTAACGAAAAGTTCTGAACTTCCTGTGGTCTCCCGTGAAAAACTCAGGCGTAGGCACCTGGGGTTCTGGCAGGGAAGGAGTTCCAAAGATCATTCTGAACTCTGAGTGGTTACATCTGAGGCTGCAGTGAGATCCGTGGCTATGGGGTCCTTAGACTCAGTTTGCAGTTAACTCTCCAGATGCTCAAAGTTTCTCTGCAAATCTTGCACCAAGTAAAACAAGGCAGATACTGATTGACAAATGTCCCCCAATGTGGAGGCCTCCCTTTCAGACTCCATCATTGGCTGACTGGTACTGTCACGTACCTGATGGGAGACTGAAATGACGAGGCCGGCCTCACTTGTGTCACTAGCCCTGACCCCACTGGAGTTGGAACAGAGGGAGTCTAGGGACCCAGGGGAACAAGAGCGCCAGTAGTTGTTGTTTGCAGCTCTTGCAGATGATGATCCTGGAAGACTGATGATCTTCTGATTCAGGCACAGTAGTAACAAGCAGAGCGGGTCTTGTAGATTGCCAGACGTGCACCAGAGCAAGGCAGGTAGTGAGGGTAAGAGACAAGAGCAGTGTCATGGGAATAGCCGGGGTCATCAACAGTTGGGCAGCATGGTACAGAATCAGAAGAAAAGCCAAAGTCAGGAGCAGAGCCGAAGTCAGGAACCAGTATCAATCAGGAGAGCAATCAGAGTCAGGTGAGGAACACACCGGGTCAGCAACAAAGGAATCACAGAGGAACAAGCAGGACACCGGGGAGCTGAAGACCAGTCAGCATCTAACATGGGCAGAGACTCTCTTAAAATAGGCCGTCTGGTGCCAATCTTCGCCGTGTGTGTGCACGTGCGTGTGCACGATCGCGCATGCGCACAACCGACAACTCTTCTCTAGGAGTTCCTAATGCATTTCTAATCGCAACTCGTCTTGCCGGAAATCCCTTACATGTTTTCTCTTCTGTGGAGAGCTATCCAGCCTCTCCTGGTGTACCTCCTCAGACCCCAGATGAAATCTCCTCTTCGCCCAGATGCCAGAGGGAATCCCTGGCCAAGAGGTCCCAGAAGCTGCTATCTTAAATGAAAGCAGTCCCATACGCGGGATAGTCAGGTTTCCCAAATTCCCTTTCCCCTTATGCCACCCAGGGGATGTGGGGTTACACACTCAGTCTGTCCTGCAAGCTTGTAGGTTGGTGGCTACCTTCAAGGCCTTATGCTGGGCTGGCTCCTTCCCTGCTTCCCAGGCTGTCCTCTCTCAGGGGACGGTGAGGCTGAGAGATCCTCCCTTCCAGCTCCTCTGCCTGTAGGTAGCCCTTCTCCTTTAACCCCCCCCCCAGGCTCCACACTCTATCCTGCTCACTCCATCTTCCACCCAAACTCTTCTGCTGCTGAGCAGACTTGATCACTCTTAAGGGATGCCTTGACCCCATGCCAAGCCTCGTTCTTGCGACTTGGCCAGGATCCCTTGAGAGTGCAGACCAGCCACTCCTCACCCCCGCACCCACTGACTTCTAGAGACTTCTCCAGATCAGGGGGAAGTTCCAGAGCGCTGGTCTGCAGAGCTTCTCAGCTCTGACCAAAATTTGACCGGGCTGCTCTAACTAAAATCAATCAGCCAGCTCCCCCTACATACCTAGGGGGGTGCTACAGAAGCAATAGACAGACATGTGTGTAATGATTCCTTACCTGATACTTTATTTTCCTTTCTCCAGACCCTTATCTTGTTGTCTTCATCCTGCTTTGCAATTTGTTTAGGGTAGAAAACCTCCACTTTCACCAATGTGTACTTTTTATTAGCTCTTAATTTATTAATTATCCAAACCTCCCCCACCCCATCTAATGATAAATTCAATAAAACTCTTTGGGGCGGCAGATGAGGGGTAAGCACGGCCATTTTTGTGTAAAGGGCCATTTTCTGCCTTAAGTGTTTGGAACATTTAATACAGTACTTTGACAAAGGCGCATCAATAAACACAAGTAGAAGCATTCATGCTCCACTCCAAACAGTCTGCAAGTGTCCTTTCATCTCTTACAGTATCTCTCTTCCTCGGCCTGCTTTTCCCCTCTCTTTCCCCTCTAACATGTTCTCACTGACCTTCTTTTTTGTAATAATGTCCACTCTCCTCAGACTCTCGTTTCTTTACCCCTCTCCTCCACCCCACAACCTATACATATCACCCTTACTTCTGCACATTCAAAATGGATGCACTTGTCATCTCCTGCTCTTTCTGAGCCCATATAACGTCATCTCTTCCAAATCACTGGGGAATTTGCCCTCATATTTCTCCTCTCGCCTCCCTCACTCCCTCCCCCAATGCTCCTAACTTCCAGGGATATCACCCCAGACCCTGGTCCTCCACCATAAACGTCTCACTGCCCAGAACTGGCAGTCTCTCCTCTCTGGCAGCAGCCACAATCCTCACTCACAATTCCACCTGCTTTCAGCTGGTTGAACTGGATGGACTTTTGTCTTTTTTCAGCCAGACTAACTACCGTATTTTTCGCTCCATAAGATGCACTTTTTTCCACCCCAAAAAAGGGGGGAAAATGTCAGGGGGGAAAATATATTATTATACAGTATTTATATAGCGCCAGAAAGGTTTGCTCAGGGCTGTACATTATAGTGGGGGACAGCACATGAGACAATACAGTAACAAAACAATACACGAGGGGTTCGAGGGCCCTGCTCTTTCGAGCTTACAATCTAGGAGGGAGGGGATAGTGGCACAGGAGGAAGTGGCTGTGGGGGATGGAGTGGTAGGAGGAGTAGAGGAGATTGGCTGTTAGGTGAGGGTGGGGTAGGCTTCCCTGAAGAGATGGGTTTTCAGGGTGCGCCTAGGTGACAAGGTGAGGAGGGTAGGTGACAGTCTGATGGATTGGGGTAGTGAGTTTCAGAGGATGGAGGAAGTCCTGGAGAAGTCCTGCAGTTGGGCGTGGGAGGTGGAGACCAGGGAGCTAGAAAGTCGGAGGTCTTGTGAGGAGCGAAGATTACGGATTGGGTAGTATTTGGGTATCAGGTCGGTGAGGTAGTTTGGGGCAGCGTTGTGAATGGCTTTGTATGTCAGTGTTAGTAGTTTGAATTTAATGCGTTGGGCAATCGGGAGCCAGTGGAGGGGATGACAGAGGGGGGTGGCAGAAGCGGAGCGGTTGGTGAGGTGCATGAGTCTGGCCGCTGGGTTCAGGATAGACTGAAGTGGGGATAGTCTATGATGAGGTAAGCCCGGAGAGAAGGGAGTTGCAGTAGTCCAGACGTGAGATAATGAGGGAGTGAACGAGTTGTTTAGTAGTGTCTGGGGTTAGGAATGAACATATTTTGGAGATGTTGCGGATGTGGAGCCTGCATGAGCTTGCCAACAATTGGACATGGGGTTGGAAGGACAGGTTTGAATCTAGAGTGACACCTAGGACTTTGGCTTACAGGGTGGGACTGATGGTGGCGTTGTTGGTCATGAAGGAGAGGGTTTGGGGGGTGAGCAGGGGGGGGGAATTAGGAGCTCGGTTTTGGAAAGGTTCAGTTTGAGGAAATGAAGCGACATCCAATCTGATATGTCGTTCAGCAGGTGAGTGATACGGGCAGAGACCGAAGGGGTGAGGTGAGGGGTGAAGAGGTAAATTTGCCTGTCATCGGCGTAGAGGTGATAGTTGAAACCGTGGGAGTGTATCAGTTTGCCGAGGGAGGAGGTGTAGATGGAGAAGAGAGGGGCCCGAGGACAGAGCCTTGGGGGACCCCAACAGAGAGGGGGAGAGAGGGGGAGGTGGTAGCGTTATAGGTAATGCTGAAGGAGTGTTGGGATAGATAGGAGCAGAGCCAGGAGAGAGCGGAGTCTCTGATGCCAAAGGAGTGTAGTTTATTAAGGAGGAGGGGGGTGGTCAACTGTGTTGAAGGCCGCGGAGAGGTCAAGGAGTAAGAGGACTGAGTAGTGGCCATTAGCTTTGGCGGTTAGCAGGTCGTTAGTGATTTTGAGTAGGGCGGTTTCGGTGGAGTTTAGGGGACGGAAGCCGGACTGTAGTGGATCGAGGAGGTTGTTGTCAGTGAGGTGGGAGCTTAGGCGATTGTAGACTAAGCGCTCAAGGAGCTTGGAAGTGAATGGCAGCAGGGAGATGGGTCTAAGGTTATTCAGGTCGGTGGGGTCCAGGGAGGGTTTTCTGAGTTTGGGGTTGATGTGTGCGTGCTTTAGGGGAAGGGGAATGCACCAGTAGAGAGGGAGAGATTGAAGATGTGGCTTAGGGAGCATAGGATGGAGGAGGAGGGTGCCCGGAGGAGTTGTGTGGGGACAGGGTCAAGGGGGCAAGTGGTGAGGTGGGCTTCTGGGAAGACCTTAGTGACCTCCTCAGTGGTGGCAAGGCTGAAGGAACGGAGTGTTGGGGAGGTTATAGTGTGCGGGTTGTTAGGTGTGGTGGGGGGCAGGGCGGTTGTGAGGTCAGAGGAGGGAAGAGTTGGTGGGGTTATAGTGGGAGCGAGGCTATGTGGGGAGGTAGGTTGAGCATTGGCGATGTCCTTACGGATTGCGTCGATCTTATTTTGGAAGTGATTGGCAATCTCGTGGGCGGTGAGTGAGGTACTGGGTGGGGGTGGGGGGGGGAGAGTAGGGAGTTGAAAGTGGAGAAGAGCTGGCGAGGACTGGAGGAGAGGGTGTTGATGAGGATTAAGAAGTAGGCTTGTTTGGCGGCGTGGAGGGAGGAGGTGTAGGTGAGGAAGGCAGATTTGTAGAGGGAGAACGCTCAAGGGGGTCTGGTTTTGCGCCATAATCGCTCCAGCGCATGACTGCATCGTTTAAGATTTGTAGTGAGATTTTTAGTGAGATAGATCAACTCAGTACAATTTTTGACTCTTACATAGATTTTTTAAAGAGCCTCCAGGCATTCAGGTGCAGTGCATCTTATCGTTCTTTAGATTCCAGATTGTGTCTGAATCTGGAGCCGTAGGCTCTTGATCACTATCTGACTCTTGACATTGTCAGCCACTTCCCACTCCTCGATGGCTTGAATTGAAGA
>CATNWA010004676.1:0-14296 GCA_951230385.1 Staurois parvus
TTTAGATGAGATGTTTCTAAAAGGCTACATTATGTAATACTTCCTTTGGTGAAACAAACTGATTGAGCTGCGATGGTATTACACTAAAGTTGGTAATGGCTTTTTGGTTTCACTAAGTGCTCAGGCCTGAACTGGGGTAAGGTCTACCTATCTCAGCGCCAGGGGGTGCCTGGAAGTGAAGTTCCTTTCTGTAAATAAAAAAGTAAAGGGATGTAAAGAAGAGGAAGAGCTCCATTCTGGCCAAGGTTGTCCACCAACACAACTTCTTTTGCCTAGAGAAAGACACAACAAGTGGTATTTTAGAGTGCAATCCACCTTAAACTGCATTGCTTAGTTCTTGTATGGGTACCTGTTGACCTGTATGTTTGCCATGGTAGTCATACCATGACAAGAGAGAGAAAAAGAGAAGTAGTCCTATTGCAACAAGCTTTCACATTGGCTCCAGAGGTTAGACAGCAACATGTTGTAGCCATGATTTGGTGCCATCTTCCCTCATTCTAACACTCACAAAAGCTAGGTGCTACAACCTGATCATGGGCAATTCATCTGGCTAAAGCTCCATTCACTGTGCTAGACCAGCATCCTCTAAACCTGCTTATAATATAAAGTTCAAAAACATTGAAATGTCGTGCAACAATGTGAAAAAATAAAAATAAAATTTTTCTTCTTTATTGTATGCAAAGAGTTAAATATTCCATAAGGCAATAAACGCTAACCACGTTCCAGTCCAACACTAATCTTATTCATAACGTATTTATGAAAAGTGCATGCATATTTGTTCAGTTCGAAGAGGGGGAACTAATGTTATTAGGTTAATTCTATTTCCTGTGCTTGTGGAATGTTTTTCATTGATTTAACATGAAAAAAATATCCAATTTTGCCACTGGATAGTGGATAGAAGTATTTGTTGTGATTACGTAGTACCATCTAGTAGCCAAATGCAGTATATAAACAGCACAGGATATAGCTATAATAGCTTAATAATATACATGAACATTCACTGGGAAAATTGCTATGACTTTTTTTTTTTTTTTATGAATGCACTCCATAGTGATAAACAAATTAAGTCTGTTTGTTTAAAAAAACAATATCTCTTAAAATTAAAGTTTTATACAAAACAATATAAAGATTGATTTTATCTAATTTTTAAATTAATTTTTTCATGTTGTAGCAGAGTGTCTATTTAAAAAAAAAAAAAGATCGCTCATATATCAAAGCGATAATATATAATATAGCATAATTGTTTCACATGATCTCATTGCAAACATAATTATGAGAGCAAAAGATTGTAGGGAACCCTACAATGGGAGGAAGGAATACCTAACCAGCTTAGTAACAGTGTTCTCCCAAACATTTTCTGTAAACGTTTTGCAAGTAATAAAGACTACTGTATATTCTATCCAGTCTGTGAAATTATCATCATCACGTTCTCTTTATATTTACCTACAGAGAATGGAATAAAGGCTTCATTCTTTTTATAAAATTTCCTTCTGCATCAAGAAAATGCTCCGGATTAGAACTCAAAGGGTTTTTCAAAATAGGTTTCTTCATTCAGTACAGAATACAGGAATGGGAAAACAGAAGTGCCCTGCAATGATAAAAGTCTAATAAAAACTGAACATACAGTATATTTTATATCCAACATAAATTTCCAGGTGATAATGATTAAGAATTTGTTTACGTTTAGAGAAATCCTCAAAACATGGTCTTGGGATTGGAGTTGTAATACAACATTCTGCATTTTTCAGGTTTTTTGGAAATCTATAAAAGTCCAGTTAAAGTGACACTGAAAGCAATTTTTTTAAAACGACAAACATGTCTGCACTTACCTGCTCTGTACAGTGGTTTTGCACAGAGCTGCCTGATCTTCTTTTTTAGGTCCCCCGCTGGTGCTCCTGGCTTCTCTCCCTCGAGCAGTGCCCCCCAGGGAAAGCTGCTCACCCTGGGGACTCCTCTGCATGCTCGTCCCTGAACAGCTGCTCTATTTTTCTATAAGATACATAGAGCCACCGTTTGGCCCTGCCCCCCTGCTCTCTCCTCATTGACTTACTGGCTGTGATTTACCTTCATACAGAAAATCCAGATCCAGGGATGCCGCTGTTGAAAAATAAACTTGATCCCTCTTACGGACACAGCTGCCTAGATGTTCTTCCAAGCTGTTCCTCTACTCTTCTGGTTTCAGTCTAGCCCTGGAGGTGAGGGTTGGGGAGAGGGGGGGCAAGTTTATTTCTCAACAGCGGCACATCTTGGATTGCAGAGGTGTTACTCTACCTTGTAATAGTTTGGCGTTTTACATTTATGTGTTGCCAACGTGCGCAATTTTAAAATTATTTTTAAATAAACATATTTACTACACTATGAGAGTTCCCCCCCCCCCCCCAGTTAAAAATGACTGAATACACCTATATGTCTAACCACATACCCATCACATAGAGACATTGCTGACGAGACAGCAGAGAAAGAGTCCAGAGTGTATAGGAGGAGGAATCTCTCACCAGAAAAAAGCTTATGAGACTCTTGTGCACTAAAAGCAAAGAGTCCACTTTGTCGGTGTGAGTGCAGATCAAATAGGGCAGGGTCACACCAAGCACTTTCAAGCACTAAGCACACTTTTGAATGGAAAATAAGCATGGATCACTTTGTTTGAAGAATTTTTTAGAAGATATTGAGTAGAGATGAGCGGAAGTATTCAAAAATTCGATTCAACTGATTCGGTCAAATTCGTGGAAAAAATTTGATTCGAGTCGAATATATTCGCTGTGAATTTAACTTATTAAAGGGGGTTTCTAGGCTTCAGAGTGGAGCCTTTATATTAGTGCAGAACACTGTACCTTTAATTTTAAATGCCCTTGGTGTCTGCTGGGGAAGAGAAATAATACTCGTCAGTCAGTATGACATGCAGATGAGTGCCGTCGATCTTAGAATCACCGCACACTTCACTCATTTGGGCAGTCACGGGGGGGGGGGACGAGGGCCAAAACCAGAGTTTGGAGCCACAGTGTGGCGGTGGAGGCAGCAGCAATGGGAGGCCATACAGCACCCTAATGACAAAATGGAACCCAGCAGCAGTGTTGAGTGAGAAGGACCTGAAAGTGGGCACATGGCAGAGTGTGGCGATGGAGACAGCAGCAATGGAGGCCGTACAGGGACCCGACGCTGCTGGTGGAGCTGCACCACTGCTCCTACCACCCCACCCCTCCCCTGCTGCCATGGCAGCGGAACGCGAGCGCCTCAGGGCCCACAGTGTCCTGAGGATGGACGTTGGCGCAGAAAGGCAGAGACCCAACTGACTACATAGGTGGTTTTTATAGTACGTAATTTTTGGCCTCCCTCTCAGTACAGGTGTGAAAAACGCGCACCATATATTTTGGAACTAGGATATCAATAGCGAGGGTCCAACAAGGTGGACAGCCAAAAGACATCACCTCTGTCTGATGGTTATTATTCGGAAAATCGATAGGAATTTGTCGCTACGCAAGCAACCGAGCATGCTCTGAGGGCCATATGTGTGCCAAGGAATGCGAGGGACTCCCTTCCTCCATCTCCACAGCATACTGCCACGGTGCGTCTGGGTCCTCTGTCTCCTCCTCCTCCTCCTCTACCAGATGCTCCTCGCTCCTCCACTCCTGTCCGCTGAGTGGAAAAAAAAACCACCCATTTCACTCAATAATTCCTGAGCACCAATGTCCTCGCCTCTACCTCCTCCTCTTCTTCCTGTCCTGCCCCCACACAGGGGTCATGTGGCGTTGAGATCTGTGCGCCACGTCTACCGCACCCTGTCTGACCAACCATTGTTACCAGCATTTGTTCCAGGACGTGCAACAGAGGATTGACGTCGTTCATCCCATAGTCCTGCCGACTCAGGAATAGCGTGGCCTCCTCAAAGGCCTGAGCAAGCGGCAGGTGTCTCGCATGAGCTGCCAATGGCTGACATCTAAGTTTACACAGGGGGAGTACCTTTATCCGCTTGTAACATCAGGAAATCGGTGATGGCCTTTCGCTGTTCGTAAAGCCGGTCTAACATATGTAGGTTGAATTCCACCTTTGTTGTTGCGGAACGTCACAGCATGAGGAGTCGGTACAGGGGGCCATGGCAGATTAGGGGGCTGGTCCGCAGCAATGTGAGGCCCGTAATCTGCCAGCACCCTATGACAAAATGGAACCAGCAGCAGTGTGAGGACACCTGGAAAGTTGGCACATGGCAGAGTGTGGCGATGGAGACAGCAGCAATGGGAGGCCGTACAGGGACCCATGAGACACTGTGGACCTGGCAGCAGCGTGAGGTAGGCGGTACAGGGGCCCATGGCAGATTAGGGGCCTGGGGCCGCAGCATGTGAGGCCCGTAATCTGCCAGCACCCTATGACAAAATGGAACCCAGCATCAGCAGTGTGAGACACCTGAAAGTGGAGCTCCATGGCATGGACACACTGTGGACCTTTGGCAGCAGCATGAGGAGGCGGTACAGGGGGGCCCATGGCAGATTAGGGGCTTGGCCGCAGCAATGTGAGGCCCCCGTAATCTGCCAGCACCCTATGACAAAAATGGAACCCAGCAGCAGTGTGAGGGGGACACCTGAAAGTGGCACATGGCATGACACACTGTGGGACTCAGGCAGGAGCATGAGGAGGCGGTACAGGGGCCCATGGCAGATTAGGGGCCTGGCAGCAGCTATGGGGGCCCGTAATCTGCCAGCACCCTAGACAAAATGGAACACACCAGCAGTGTGAGGAGACCTGAAAGTGGCACATGGCAGAGTGGTGGCGATGGTGACAAGCAGCCAATGGGAGGCCGTACCGGGACCCATGAGACACTGTGGACTGGCAGCAGCGTGAGGAGGCGGTACAGGGGCCCATGGCAGATTAGGGGCCTGGCAGCAGCTATGGGAGGCCCGTAATCTGCCCAGCACCCTATGACAAAATGGAACACACCAGCAGTGTGAGGAGACCTGAAAGTGGCACATGGCAGAGTGTGGCGATGGAGACAGCAGCAATGGGAGGCGAGGCGAATTACAGGGACCCATGAGACACTGTGGTACCTGGCAGCAGCGTGAGGAGGCGGTACAGGGGCCCATGGCAGATTAGGGGCCTGGCAGCAGCTATTGGGAGGCCCGTAATCTGCCAGCACTCCCTAATGACAAAATGGAATCCAGCAGGAGTGTGAGGAGACCTGAAAGTGGGCACATGGCATGACACACTGATGGGACCTGGCAGCAGCATGAGGAGGCGGTACAGGGGCCCATGGCACATTAGGGGCCTGGCCGCAGCAATGGGAGACGCCCGTAATCTGCCAGCATCCTATGACAAAATGGAATCCAGCAGGAGTGTATGAGGACACCGTGAAAGTGGCACATGGCAGAGTGTGGGCGATGGAGACAGCAGCAATGGGAGGCGGTACAGGGACCCATGACACACTGTGGACTGGCAGCAGTGTGAGGAGGCGGTACAGGGGCCCATGGCACATTAGGGGCCTAGGCCGCAGCAATGGGAGGCACGTAATCTGCCAGCATCCTATGACAAAATGGAACCCAGCAGGAGTGTGAGGAGACCTGAAAGTGGCACATGGCAGAGTGTGGGCGATGGAGACAGCAGCAATGGGAGGCGGTACAGGGACCCATGACACACTGTGGACCTGGAAGCAGCGTGAGGAGGCGGTACAGGGGCCCATGGCACATTAGGGCCTGGCCGCAGCAATGTGAGGCCCGTAATCTGCCAGCATCCTATGACAAATTGGAATCCAGCAGGAGTGTGAGGACACCTGAAAGTGGCACACGGCATGACACACTGTGGACCTGGCAGCAGCATGAGGAGGGCGGTACAGGGGCCCATGGAACATTAGGGGCCTGGCCGCAGCAATGGGAGACGCCCGTATTCTGCCAGCATCCCTATGAACAAAATGGAATCAAGCAGGAGTGTGAGGACACCTGAAAGTGTGCACATGGCATGACACACACTGTGGACCTGGCAGCAGCATGAGGAGGTGCGGTACAGGGGCCCATGGCACATTAGGGGCCTGGCCGCAGCAATGGGAGAAAACGCCCGTAATCTGCCAGCATCCTATGACAAAATGGAATCCAGCAGGAGTGTTGAGGACACCTGAAAGTGGCACATGGCAGAGTGTGGCGATGGAGACAGCAGCAATGGGAGGGTACAGGGACCCATGACACACTGTGGACCTGGCAGCAGTGTGAGGAGGCGGTACGAAGGGGCCCATGGCACATTAGGGGCCTGGGCCGCAGCAATGGGAGGCACGTTTAATCTGCCAGCATCCCTATGACAAAATGGAACCCAGCAGGAGTGTGAGGAGACCTGAAAGTGGCACATGGCAGAGTGTGGCGATGGAGACAGCCAGCAATGGGAGGCGGTACAGGGACCCATGACACACTGTGGACCTGTGACGGAAGCAGCATGAGGAGGCGGTACAGGGGCCCATGGCACATTAGGGGCCTGGCCGCAGCAATGGGAGACGCCCGTAATCTGCCAGCATCCTATGACAAAATGGAATCCAGCAGGAGTGTGAGGACACCTGAAAGTGGCACATGGCAGAGTGTGGCGATGGAGACAGCAGCAATGGGAGGCAGGGTACAGGGGACCCATGACACCACTGTGGACCTGGCAGCAGTGTGAGGAGGCGGTACAGGGGCCCATGAAAAAGGTAGGGCCCAACATTAGGGGCCTGGCCGCAGCAATGGGAGGCACGTTAATCTGGCCAGCATCCTATGACTAAATGGAACCCAGCAGGAGTGTGAGGAGACCTGAAAGTGGCACATGGCAGAGTGTGGCGATGGAGGACAGCAGCAATGGGAGGCGGTACAGGGACCCATGACACACTGTGGACCTGGATCAGCAGCGTGAGGACGGGGCGGTACCGGGGCCCCATGGCACATTAGGGGCCTGGCCGCAGCAATGTGAGGCCCGTAAACTGCCAGCATCCTATGACAAAATGGAATCCAGCAGGAGTGTGAGGACACCTGAAAGTGGCACACGGCATGACACACTGTGGACCTGGCAGAAGAGCATGAGGAGGCGGTACAAGGGGCCCATGGAACATTATAGGGGCCTGGCCCGCAGCAATGGGAGACGCCCGTATTCTGCCAGCATCCTATGACAAAAATTGGAATCAGCAGAGTGTGAGGACACCTGAAAGTGGCACATGGCATGACACACTGTGACCTGGCAGCAGCATGAGGAGGGTAAGGTACAGGGGCCCATGGCACATTAGGGGGCCTGGCCGCAGCAATAGGGAGATGCCCGTAAATCTGCCAGTCATCCTATGACAAAATGGAATCCAGCAGGAGTGTGAGGAGACCTGAAAGTGGCACATGGCAGAGTGTGGCGTTGGAGACAGCAGCAATGGGAGGCGGTAGAAAGGGACCCATGACACACTGTGGACCTGGCAGCAGCGGAGGAGGAGGCGGTAAGGGGCCCATGGCACATTAGGGGCCTGGGCCGCAGCCATGGGAGGCACGTAATCTGCCAGCATCCTATGACAAAATGGAAACCCAGCAGGAGTGTGAGGAGACTGAAAGTGGCACATGGCAGAGTGTGGCGATGGAGACAGCAGCAATGGGAGGCGGTACAGGGACCCGATGACACACAGTGGACCTGGCAGCAGTGTGAGGAGGCGGTACAGGGGCCCATGGCACATTAGGGGCCTGGCCGCAGCAAAGTGAGGCCCGTAATCACTGCCAGCATCCTATGTAAAAAAAAAACAAAATGGAATCCAGCAGGAGTGTGAGGACACCTGAAAGTGGCACATGGCATGACACACTGTGGACCTGGCAGCAGCATGAGGAGGGCGGGTACAGGGGCCCATGGCACATTAGGGGCCTGGCCGCAGCAAATGGGAAGACGCCCGTAATCACTGCCAGCATCCTATGACAAAATGGAATCCAACAGGAGTGTGAGGACACCTGAAAGTGGCACATGGCAGAGGACACACTGTGGACCTGGCAGCAGCATGAGGAGGGCGGTACAGGGGCCAATGGCACATTAGGGGCCTGGCCGCAGCAATGGGAGACGCCCGTAATCTGCCAGCATCCTATGACAAAATGGAAAATCCAGCAGGAGTGTGAGGAGACCTGAAAGTGCACATGCAGAGTGTGGCGTTGGAGACAGCAGCAATGGGAGGCGGTACAGGGACTCATGACACACTGTGGACCTGGCAGCAGCGTGAGGAGGCGGTACAGGGGCCCATGGCACAAATTAGGGCCTGGCCGCAGCAATGGGAGGCACGTAATCTGCCAGCATCCTATGACAAAATGGAATCCAGCAGGGAGTGTGAGGACACCTGAAAGTGGCACATGGCATGACACACTGTGGACCTGGCAGCAGCATGAGGAGGCGGTACAGGGGCCCATGGCACATTAGGGGCCTGGCCGCAGCAATGGGAGACGCCCGTAATCTGCCAAGCATCCTATGACAAAATGGAATCGAGCAGGAGTGGTGAGAGGACACCTGAAAGTGGCCCATGGCATGACACACTGGTGGACCTGGCAGCAGCATAATGAGGAGGCGGTTACAGGGGCCCATGGCACATTAGGGGCCTGGCCGCAGCAATGGGAGACGCCCTAAATCTGCCAGCATCACCTATGGACAAAATGGAATCCAGCAGGAGTGTGAGGACACCTGAAAGTGGCCCATGGCATGACACACTGTGGACCTGGCAGCAGCATGAGGAGGCGGTACAGGGGCCCATGGCAACATTTAGGGGCCTTGGCCGCAGCAATGTGAGGCCTGTAATCTGCCAGCATCCTATGGACAAAATGGAACCCAGCAGGAGTGTGAGGAGACCTGAAAGTGACACAATGGCAGAGTGTGGCGTTGGAGACAGCAGCAATGAAGGTAGGCCCGTAATAGGGACCCCATGAGGACACTGTGGATCTTGCAGCAGCGTGAGGTAGGCGGTACAAGGGGCACATGGTCAGATTAGGGGGCCTGGCCGCAGCAATGTGAGGCACGTAATCTGCCAGCACCCTATGACAAAATGGAAACACAGCAGCAGTGTGAGGAGACCTGAAAGTGGCACATGGCATGACACCACTGCGGACCTGGCAGTAGCGTGAGGAGGGCGGTACGGGGGCCCATGGCAGATTAGGGGCCTGGCCGCAGCAATGTGAGGCACGTAAATCTGCCAGCACCCTATGACAAAATGGAACACAGCAGCAGTGTGAGGAGGAACCTGAAAGTGGCACATGGCATGACACACTGCGGACCTGGCAGTAGCCGATGAGGGAGGCGGTAACGGGGGCCCTTGGCAGATTAGGGGCCTGGCCGCAGCAATGTGAGGCACGTAATCTTGCCAGCACCCTATGACAAAATGGAACACAGCAGCAGTGTGAGGAGACCTGAAAGTGGCACATGGCATGGACACACTGCGGACCTGGGCAGTAGCGTTGAGGAGGCGTGTACGGGGGCCCATGGCAGTATTAGGGGCCTGAGGCCGCAGCAATGTGAGGCACGTAATCTGCCAGCACCCTAATGACAAAATGGAACACAGCAGCAGTGTGAGGAGACCTGAAAGTTGGGCAACATGGCATGACACACTGCGGACCTGGGCAGTAGCATGAGGAGGCGGTACGGGGGCCCATGGCAGATTAGGGGCCTGGCCGCAGCAATGTGAGGCCTGTAATCTGCCAGCATCCTATGAGACAAAATGGAACCCAGCAGGAGTGTGAGGAGACCTGAAAGTGACACATGGCAAGAGTGTGGCGTTGGAGACAGCAGCAATGTGGGAGGCCGTACAGGGACCCATGAGACACTGTGGACTTTGCAGCAGCGTGAGGAAAGCGGTACAGGGGGCCCATGGCAGATTAGGGCCTGGCCGCAGCAAATGTGAGCCTGTAATCTGCAGCATCCTATGACAAAATGGAACCCAGCAGGAGTGTGAGGAGACCTGAAAGTGACACATGGCAGAGTGTGGCGTTGGAGACAGCAGCAATGGGAGGCCGTACAGGGACCCATGAGACACTGTGGACCTTGCAGCAGCGTGAGGAGGCGGTACAGGGGCCCATGGCAGATTAGGGGCCTGGCCGCAGCAATGTGAGGCCTGTAATCTGCAGCATCCTATGACAAAATGGAACCCAGCAGTGAGTGTGAGGAGACCTGAAAGTGACAACACAGGCAGAGTGTGGCGTTGGAGACAGCAGCAATGGGAGGCCGTACAGGGACCCATGAGACACTGTGGAACCTTGCAGCAGCGTGAGGAGGCGGTACAGGGGCACATGGCAGATTAGGGGCCTGGTCAGCAGCTATGGGAGGCTTGTAATCTGCCAGCATCCTATGACAAAATGGAACCCAGCAGGAGTGTGAGGAGACCTGAAAGTGGCACATAGCATGACACTGTGGGACCTGGCAGTAGCGTGAGGAGGCGGTACGGTGGCCCATGGCAGATTAGGGGCCTGGCAGCAGCAATGTGAGGCGAACGTAATCTGCCAGCACCCTATGACAAAATGGAAACACAGCAGCAGTGTGAGGAGACCTGAAAGTGGCACATTGGCATGACACACTGCGGACCTGGCAGTAGCGTGAGGAGGCGGTACGGGGGCCCATGGCAGATTAGGGGCCTGGCCGCGGACAATGTGAGGCACGTAATCTGCCAGCACCCTATGAACAAAATGGAACACAGCAGCAGTGTGAGGAGACCTGAAAGTGGCACATGGCATGACACACTGCGGACCTGGCAGTAGCGTGAGGAGGCGGTACGGGGGCCCTTGGCAAGATTAGGGGCCTGGCCCGCAGCAATGTGAGGCACGTAATCTGCCAGCACCCTATGACAAAATGGAACACAGCAGCAGTGTGAGGAGACCTGAAAGTGGCACATGGCAGAGTGTGGCGTTGGAGACAGCAGCAATGGGAGGCCGTACAGGACCCATGATACACTGCGGATCTGGCAGTAGCGTGAGGAGGCGGTACGGGGGCCCATGGCAGATTAGGGGCCTGACCGCAGCAATGTGAGGCACCTGTAATCTGCCAGCACCCTAATTGACAAAATGGAACACAGCAGCAGTGTAGAGGAGACCTGAAAGTGGCCACATGGCATGACACACTGCGGACCTGGCAGTAGCGTGAGGAGGTGGTACGGGGGCCCATGGCAGATTAGGGGCCTGGCCGCAGCATGTGAGGCACGTAATCTGCCAGCACCCTATGACCAAAATGGTAACACAGCAGCAGTGTGAGGAGACCCTGAAAGTGCACATTGGCATGACACACTGCGGAACCTGCCAGTAGCGTGAAGGAGCGGTACGGGGGCCCATGCAGATTAGGGGCCTGGCCGCAGCAATGTGAGGCACGTTAATCTGGCCAGCACCCTATTACAAAATGGAACACAGCAGTTTGTGAGGAGACCTGAAAGTGGCACATGGCATGACACACTGCGGACCTGGCAGTAGCGTGAGGAGGCGGGTTACGGGGGCCCATGGCAGAGTAGGGGCCTCGGCCGCAGACCAATGTGAGGCTCGTAATCTGCCAGCACCCTATTGAGACAAAATGGAACACAGCAGCAGTGTGAGGAGACCTGAAAGTGGCACATGTTTGGGCAATGATTCATGGCGGATTTAGTCAGTTGTGTCAGGAACTGGTGGTTTGAAATCCAGACTAATCCACGCCTGATTCATTTTCACAAACGTGGTCGTCTCTCCACACTTTGGGTGGACAGTCGTGTCCTCCGCGGAGTTACAATACCTCCTGCCACACTAAACACGCGCTCCGACTTGCCACGCTACTGGCCGGGCATGACAGCCTTTCAAGGGCAAATTCAGCTAGTTGGGGCCAAAGGTCAAGTTTCGTTGCCCAGTAGTCAAGGGGATTGTCTACCTCGGTTGGCAGGGTGCTGTCCAAGTAGGCCAAGCCTGTTGTTTGAGCTCCTGCTCCAGGTCCACCTGATGCTGCTGCTGCTGCTGCGGGCTGGTTAGTAGTTTCCTCCTGCGCTGGTGAAGAAAGCTACTCATCATCGACTGCAGACTGAGGCAGCCGCTGCTGGTGGAGCTACCACTGCTCCTACCACCCCACCACCCCTCCCCTGCTGCCCATGGCAGCGGAACGCGAGCGCACAGGGCCCACAGTGGTCTGAGGATGGGACGTTGGCGCAGAAAAGGCAGAGACCAACTTGACTACATAGGTGGTTTTTATATGTATGTGGGGTTTAAGTGTTTGGCCTCCCTCTCAGCAGGTGTGAAAAAGGCCACCATTTTTGAACGGTAGCGAGGGTCCAACAAGGTGGAACAGCCAAAAGTCATCCCTCTGTCTGATGGTTATTATTCGGGGGCTGTCGCTACGCAAGCAACCGACATGCTATGGGGCCATTTGTGCCAAGGAATGCGAGGGACTCCTTGCCTCCATCTCCACAGCATACTGCACTCGACGTGCGTCTGGGTCCTCTGTCTCCTCCTCCTCCTCCTCTCTAACCAGATGCTCCTGCTCCTCCACTCCTGTCCGCTGAGTGGAAAAACCACCCATTTCACTCAATAATTCCTGATCACCAATGTCCTCCTCTACCTCCTCCTCTTCTTCCTGTCCTGCCCCCACAGGGGGTCATGTGGCGTTGAGATCTGTGCTCCACGTCTACCAGCACCCTGACCAGCCATTGTTAACAGCATTTGTTCCAGGACGTGCGCAACAGAGGAATGACGTCGTTCATCCCTATCCCATAGTCCTGCCGACTCACGAATAGCGTGGCCTCCTCAAAGGGCCTGAGCAAGCGGCAGGTGTCACACGCATGAGCTGCCAATGGCTGACATCGAAGTTACACAGGGGAGTACCTTTATCCGCATGTAACATCAGGAAATCGGTGATGGCCTTTCGCTGCTCGTAAAAAGGCGGTCTAACATGTAGTAGGGTTGAATTCCACCTTGTTGCAAAACGTCGCAGATCAGGCGATGCTGTGGAATTCCGTTCTGCTGCTGCAGCTCAAGGAGGGTGTGCTTTGCGGTAGTAGGTAAATGGCTGAAATGCATGCCAAAAAAAAAAGTTTACGTGACATTTTAAGGATGTCTTGCAGTGGGATGGTGGATTTTAAAGGAACCGCTTGACAACCAGATTGAACACATGTGAAGCCATGCATGGTGCATGGGCACAACCTTCCTTGACTCAGAGCAGACACCATGTTCTTTCCGTTGTCGGTCAACATGGTTCCGATTTTCAGTTTGCGCGGAGGACAGCCATGCTGTTCGATAATTCTCTGTTCATTTACACTCAGAAGTTCCTCCCTGTGTGACTACGTTCGCCAAGGCATACCAGGTGCAGCACAGCGTGACACCAGTTGCGCCCTGCACATGGTGATTATGCCGGTCTGGTAATGGGATTGGCACGGGGGTTGGCGGCTGAGGACACGGCCGGAAGAAGAGGTGGTAGAGGCGGACATGTTTGGCTGGACCAAGGACGTGCAAACATGGAGGCAAAAGCGTCGTGACTGTCCAAGTTTGCTGATTGCAGCTGTGGCCGGCACCACGTTCACCCTGTGTGCCGTAAATGACATGTACTGTCCCTGACCGTAGTTACAGCTCCACCACGTTCGGCCGCTGCCGTGCACTTTGGCGAGACGGAACATGCTTCAAAGAGACTGGCCCACCACTCACATTTAAAGCACGGCACCCCTTTTGGGGAAAAAAATGGACCACCCCACCGCGGGTGGCAAAGCCATTTTTCTCGAAAGGGGCGAGTCCACCACTTGGAAAGGGAGGGACTCAGCCCGCAACTTGGACAGGGGGCGTTTTAGCTTTTGCACCGTCGGGTGCGTGCCGCCAAATTTGTCTCTTGGGGAAAAAGGGTTCCAAGAAAGCGCTGACGGAATCCCTTAAGGGAGTACAGGAGAAGGAGCATCTGAACAGCGGGAAGATGCCCAAAGAGCGACAACCCCCTGCAGAGGTGTTGGAGCCTTGATGGGTATAGAGGGCGATTTAGTCGGGGGGAGGAGCAAGTAACGGAGCGGGTGATGGAGCGGGGGCTGGGGCAGGCAGAACCGGTGTCTTTTTCACGGTTTTCCCCGGCCACCCAAAAAGGGATTTTTGCATATGTGATGCAACGTGTAGTCCCAACATGGGCCCCCTGGCCACGCTTGATTTTGGCCACATAGTCGACATCGGGTTCGTTTACTTAATCGGGAAACTTGACGAAAATTGCCACACCGCCAGTAGGAAAATTTGGCCCCCCCCTACTCCCCATGGGTGACTGCTACTTTCCCCGGCACACCCGGACCATACTGGCCGTGGTGGTAGGCTGCAGTGGGGCTGGTGCTCTACTCCTTGGCCGTTTTCCTCCACTGACACTGCCTGGGCCCTGCTGCCTCCTGGGCAACCACCGA
>CATNWA010004677.1:0-14776 GCA_951230385.1 Staurois parvus
GCTCGCAGCTCACATCTTTACCCCTGTCCACCGCTCACCTTTGTACCCTGCCCCCAGCTCACTCCTGTACCCTGCCAGCAGATCACCCCTGTACCCTACTCGCAGCTCACCCCAGTACCTTGCCCAAAGTTCACACCCTGTACTCCTCTCCAAAGCTCATTTCTGCACCCACCAGCAACAGAAGAATTTACTTTTATGCTAAAATAAATATTAAAGTTAAACTTTCACCAGTACTCATCTCTGCCCTCCACTCTTTTCTCATCAATTCTTACTTCTGCACCCCCACCTAATCTGCCCACACATTAAAAGGAAGGGAGAGCCAGAACAGAATTGCCAGGCTTAGTAGCTAATAAACTGGAGGGTGGAGCTGATAAGGGCAGGATGGCTTACTAGCTGATGAGCGGCGGAGGGGGGGCAGAAATGTGGCAGCGCCTCGTGTGTGGAAACACTGCGGACGGGACCCTGCCCATAAAGAGGTGCAGACCGATCATAAAGTGCTACCGTGATTTTTCGCCGTATAAGACGCACTTTTTCTTCCCCAAAATGGGGGGGAAATGTCAGTGCGTCTTATAGAGCGAATATGGAGCGGCCGGTCCGGTATTTCCACCGCGGCCGTGTCAGAATACCGGGCCGGCCGCTCAGCTCTGCAGCGGGACCTTACCTGTTCCTCTATCCAGCGGTGTGCTGTCTTCCCGGCTTCTGTAGTGTGGGCACTGGGCATGACAGCCGGGTTTGCCAAGTGCGCATGCGCAAGAAGCGGTGCTTTTTGTGAATGGTAAGGCGGTACCTGGGACACATGACAGATCCCAGAAGCCGCCGGACCAATCACAAAGCGCAAGTGCTTCTCGCTCATGCGCACTGGGCACCCGGCTGTCATGCCGAGCGCCATTACAGAAGCCGGGAAGAAGCGCGCGGCTGGATCGAGGAACAGCGATCAAAATAATATTTATTTGCAAGATCAAACAAAAACTTTTTTTGTAAGTAAGATCGGGTACCTGTCAAATTCAGGTACCTGCTCCCCACCTCCCCAAAGGTCAGCAGTCATCTGTACTGTCCGCAGTCTCTGGTCATCCCTGTGCTGTCCGCAGTCTCTGGTCATCCCTGTGCTGTCCGCAGTCTCTGGTCATCCCTGTGCTGTCCGCAGTCTCTGGTCATCCCTGTGCTGTCCGCAGTCTCTGGTCATCCCTGTGCTGTAAAAGGCAGTCTCTGGTCATCTCCTGTACTGTGTCTGCAGTCCATTAATTCAGGATTTTTTTTTTTCCTGATGGCTTACTAGCTGATGAACCTAGGCAGTCTTATGCCAGGTCAGTGTGTGGACACTGCACCCTCCCCATTAGAGGTGCAGAGAAAAGAGGCTAGTTAGAGCTGAAGCTGCAAGTGCTTAAGTCACTGGAATGAATGATGTGAGTGCCGTGCATTCTTTCTGCACTGTGTGCAAGGGCAGGGAGAGCTGTAGAGAGCCGCCCGCTAGGTTAGCTCAGCTGTGCTGTCACAGGGGAGCCGGGCAGTAGATAGTGGTGAGCACAGGGCTAGTGTTGGAAGTAGCGGAATGCCATTCCGCCATGTTCCAGCTGAAAAAAAAGCCCTGAATATCTCACTTTACTAGTTTCTTCCCCGGCCAGGAACACCAGGACCGGGAAATTACATTTTACATGCCACTTCTGGGTCATTAACAGAAATGGAAGATCCATTTACTGATCTTCCTCCCATCTACCCAGCGGCACACAGCATGCTGGTTCTGGGTTCGCCGATGGGCGTAGAACCTGGAAATCCAGTGAAAGGAGGTGCTAAGATTGCTGGTGGGGGGATATCAAAAGAGAAGATTTATAGCCACCTTTTAGGAATAGTTCACCTTTCCGCCAAATCTGTCAATGCATATGTTCACCTTTCACAAAAAAAAAAAAAAAATAATATATATGCATATATTTTTTAATACGTTTCTTTCTATGGCTTTCATTTTTTTTTTTACTCTTTTTCTATTTAAAAAAAAAAAAAAAAAGGAGGTCAAAAAAGAGAAAGGAGCGATTGGCCGGCTCTAAGGGGAGGAAGAGGCGGATATTTTTTTTTTTTTTAAGCATCTTGCAAAAAAGAGAAAGGAGCATGATTGGCAGGCTATAAAGGGGAGGATGAGGAGGCAGGATTCTTTTTTGTGACACTAAATGATATCTTTATTTTTCAAAACAATCCGTACACATCTATTACTTAATGTCTGTATAATCTATTTTTCTGCCTCCATCTAACATCCTCTGTGAGCTCCAAAACATCTCCTTTTCCTCTCACTTCTGTTTTTGAAAAGAACATGTGAGGTGGGGACCGGCATTTTCCGAGATATGTGGAATCGATCTGGCAGAAGTGCTTGAGTGTAACTAGTTTTTTTACATTTTTTTTACTAAACTTTCTAAACTTTTTATTTTTCTATCACATAGGGACAAAAGATCCCTATGTGATGCATTTTTGGTGACAGGTTCTCTTTAATGAGACATTAGGGTCTAAAAAATCCCTGATGTCTCACCTGCGCTTCAATGAAACTAATAGAGTGCAGACTGCACTCCATTAGTTTCTTCACCAGCCATACTGGCTGGGGAAAGTGACATTTTATATGTCGCTTCCGTGTCATTAACAGGAAGGGGAGATCAGCAAGCATTCTGTTAGGACTTGGGTCTGAGACTGCGACTTCTGTGATGTCCGGCTGTGGCTCTTCTTGCTGTGCTACCCGAGATGTTGGACAGTTTCCTGTCTGATCCTATGGACAACCTTGCCTTGCAGCTTGTTTCTGGGGAACCTTGAACTCCTTTCTCTACCCACGGACTTCCTGATTTAAGCCATGTCCCTGCACTTTCTATTAGTCAGATTATTGTGCTCTTCTCCAGCCCGTATGGCTCCTTTCACTACTGTTGTCTTCTGTATCTTCACTAACGCTCGTTACTGACCTTGGCTTGTATTTACTAGAGTTCGGCATGCTTAATAATTATTTTGGTACACAGGAGATTTTTTATCCAGAAAAAAGGCGTGCCAATGGGCGCAAAATTTGCACCTAGCCTAGCAAATATTTTCATGGCGAGATGGTAACATGAAGACCATTTTTGGGAGGTATGGTAAGGGGTTAAGAACATGGAAGAGATTTATAAATGGTATCCTGGTGGTCTGGGGAAGGTGATTGGAGTCACTACAGGTTTTTTTTAAAACACATAATCCACACGGATTAGGTTTTTCCCAGACTATAAATGTTGAATCACTAAATTTTCTTGATTTATGTATTTTTAACCACTTGCCTACCGGGCACTTATGCCCCTTCTTTACCAGGCCAATTTTCAGCTTTCAGCGCTGTCACACTTTGACTGACAATTGCGCGGTCATGCAAGATTGTACCCATATTACATTTTTATCATTTTTTTCTCACAAATAGAGCTTTCTTTTGGTGGTATTTAATTGCCGCTGGGCACCATTTTTCAAACAGGTAATTTTTTCTCCTTCACTGATGTGCGTTGATGAGGCAGCACTGATGGGCACTAATAGGCGGCACTGATAGGCGGTACTAATGAGGTGGCATGGATAGGCGGCACTAATGAGGTGTCACGGATAGGTGGCACTGATAGACAGTACTGATAGGTGGCACTGACTGGCATCACTGTTGGGCACTGACTGGCGACACTGCTAGGCATTGACTGGCGCAACTGCTGGGCACTGACTGGTGGCACTGGTTGGTGGCCACTGGTGGGTGGCACTGGTGGGCACATGTGGGTGGGCACAGGTGGGCTGGCACTGCTGGGCACAGGTGGGTGGCACTGCTGGGCACAGGTAGGTGGCACTTTTGGGCACAGGGTGTGGCACTGTTGGGTGGCACAGGTGAGTGCACTGCTGGACACAGGAGGGTGCACTGCTAGGCACAGGTAGGCGCACTGCTGGGCAGAGGTGAGTGCACTGCTGGGCACAGGTGGCGGAACTGGTGGGTGGCACTGCTGGGCACCGATCATCAGGGTACTGATCATCCTGCTCTGACAACTGCTGGTTCTCGGCAGTACTTTCCTCACGTTCTGACAGCGTGAGGAAAGTGCAGCCGAGAACTGGCACTTGCATTTCTTGGTGATCAGCGCGTCATTGGACACGGCTGATCGCGTGGTAAAAGGCGCTGTGATTGGCCTTTTACCACATCACATGATCAGCTGTGTCTGTAGGACACAGCGATCACGGAGATCGCCGGGGCGCGTAGGAGAGCGCGTTCTGGGAGGACGTCATATCATGCCCTCCCAGAACTGGCGCCCGCAGTATAGCCGTCATTTCGGCTATCTGCGGTTGGCAAGTAGTTAAAGATAATGAGAGATTATATACAAAAACATGCTTTAAGGAGACAGATAGGAATGGATACATTCTAACCTCCAGTTGTCACCATCCACAATGGTTTCAGGGGATACCGAAGGGGCAGTTTGCAGTTTAATCGCATAAGGAGAAATTGTTCGAGGCTTATGGATTATATTGATCAATCTGAACTGATTAAACAAAGGTTTGTACAAAAAGGGTATGATCCAGGTAGATTGAAAAAACTGAGATTTGAAATCAGTAAAGAATACATGAGGAACAGGAAGATAAAAACACTAAAAGAGATGAGACCTAAAAAAAGAAGATAAGAAGCTGGAATTTGCTTTTATTTCCCACTTCAGTTGCCATATACAAGGAGATGGAAGTGATTATGTGTAAGTATTGGCCTATATTAAAAAGGGATAACATTTTGGGCCCATTTTACTGTCTGGGATCGTCTCCTCGCCAACGCACATCTATGCGCTGGAGCTGGATCCTTGTCAGCCATGGCAGTGCGCCTGCGCATGCAAGGGAGCCAGAGGTTAAGCGCATGCACACCGGCGTGCACGTCATCGCAAGGCGGGCTACTTAAATCACCAACACACTGTAGCCTATACCTTCTGGTCCTACAACATCCTGTACTCCATAACCTGATTCTGTTGCTGTATCTGATCCTGACCATGACTAAGAAGAAGAACTCCGTTTGCACCGACCCGGCTTAATCCTGATATCGCTTGCCTGCTCCCTTGTACCTGATCTGCCAGGTTGATCCTGACCCGGCTTGTCTGACACTGCTGTACCTACGTTCCTGTATCCGTACCTGGCCTGTATCCTGGTTACCGCCATACTTACCTGCTGCTGCACCTACGTTCCTGCATCCACACCTGGCCTGTATCCTGGTTGCCGCCATACCTACCCTGCTGCACCTACGTTCCTGCATCCGCACCTGGCTGTATCCTGGTTGCACCATACCTACCTACTGCTGCACCTATGTTCCTGCATCCGCACCTGGCCTGTATCCTGGTTGCCACCATACCTACCTACTGCTGCACCTATGTTCCTGCATCTGCACCTGGCCTGTATCCTGGTTGCCGCCATACCTACCTGCTGCTCCACCAACATTCCTGCATCCGCACCTGGCCTGTATCCTGGTTACCACCATACCTACCTGCTGCTGAAGCTACGTTCCTGCATCCGCACCTGGCCTGTATCCTGGTTGCCGCCATACTTGCTGCTAAAGCTACGTTCCTGCATCCGCACCTGCCTGTATCCTGCTTGCCGCCATACCTACCTGCTGCTGCATCTACGTTCCTGCATCCTCACCTGGCCTGTATCCTGGTTGCCGCCATACCTACCTGCTGCTGCACCCGCACCTGGCCTGTATCCCTGGTTGCCTGCCATACCTACCTGCTGCTTGCACTTACGCTCCTGCACCCGCACCTGGCCTGCACCGAGTCATCACCTGCCTACAGTCATCTCAAGACCCACCAGGCACTCGTGGCCACTCCTGGCTCGGTGCCCTCTGTCTCCACTATCAGGGCTCGGAGCGGGACTAGTAGGAGGACGCCCTCCTCTCCACGTCAGGCTCCCCAACCAGGTATGTGACAGTTATTAAATAAACCTGGGTTTATTATATAGAAAGGCATCGAATCTATTGACCAAGCTGGTTAAAAATATAATTTCCCCTCCAAGGAAAAATCCAATTAGGATGTTTGATCTCAAAGGGTTTTTCCCATGTAAAAAAGTGTATATTTGTAAAACAACAGGGATGAAAACTAGGAAAATAGAGAGCTTTATGTCACAGCTTACGACAAAAGAATTTAAGATTGATTAGTTCATAACATGCACTACCCCTATGTGACCTCTTTTTATTGGAAAGTTCATGTAAACTTCAATATGTAGGCAGAAAAACCAGGCCACTGTATAAAAAAGACTCAGAAAACATGTCTCTATATAAAGAAGGGAAGAAGGACCATAATTTGTCCAGGCATTTTTAGAGACATCCACAAAATGTGGATCCAACACAATAACGATTTTGTGGAATAGATTTAAGTGGAGGGACACTGGAGAGGAAGTAACAATTAGTCTTATAGAAATCTCTAGAAATGAAATGTTTTGGATTTTCCAACTGGACACTTTGAAACCTAAAGGTCTGAATGTTGATCTGGACTTAATTGTTTTATTTCAGATACATTAAATAGTTTTATTATATATTATATTAAATAGGGATTTAAGTCTAAATTTTATAGTTGTGTCCACGTTCCCATACTCCCTTACCCAGCTCTGGGATTTAGCATACTGGTGGAGTGTAATGGTAATTACTATTTATATTCTAGATGGACTTATAGCTCAGTACAGAGATACCGTTTTGGATGACGAGTTCTATTTGTTTCTAGTCTATTTTAGTTATTTTAGAATAGATATTTAGGGGATTAGGAGTAGTTGCCCTTTCCGCTGGATTATAGGTATTTTAGATGAACTTTTGGTATTTTAATACATGGTAGTTGGGTTTTATTATAACTGTGTCCTAGGTGCCTTATTTGTATTTTTAAACTAATTTGTAAAACCAAAATTGTATAGTTTTATATTAGGGGTAAAATATTCCCATTTATTTGTCCACTAATAGATTTAACGAGGTATAATATGCTATGGGGATTATTTATAGGATTAATTTGCATATAGTGTTTTGGATATTGTATATTAATAACAATGAATTAATTTATTCATATTTATTTATGAGATAGTTTAAGAATTGTGTATTTATTATTATTTTCTATTTATCCAATATTTATTTGAATAGTGGATGGATAGTGCATATACAAATTTATATATCACTAGATGGAGTTGGGTATTAATATTATGCATTGCTGCTATTGTTATTGTATGTAAGAAGTATATATGTGCGGGTATAGGGTGTTATGCCAGTTATGCCCCATGATATGTATATAGAGCATTTTACATACTTGCATTTATATACTGGTCCATTTGAGTTGGTGGTTTTCATTTGTTTTATCAGTAGGCTAATGCCCTATTTCAAGATGGCGCTATCGGTCTGTGTTAAGGGGAGGAGTGAGAGTATATAAGTGGCCGCTGGTACTGATGTACACACCCTTTTGTGAAGAAGTCGGAAGTGACGAAACGTGTCAAGGACGTGACGTCAAAACGTAGACTGGAAGTTGCGGAGTGGCCATCTTGATTGAGGTTTATTCACGATTGACGTTTTTTCTGAGGATTCGTGTTCCCCACAATGGAGGATAATGCGTTTTACTACTGTTTTAATTGTAAGCATAACTTTAATAAAACTAGACCACCTTTTTCTAAGACTTACCTTACACTTATAAGGATCTTGTTTTTTGACCCATGTCATGATGGCATATGGAGATTGAACAGGGCAAGGGATTATCAGATGAGGAGAGCCATTTATACTTGTTGGAAGTGTTTAGTCCGGTAAGGTGCATGGTGTGTCAAGGTAACGGGGGGTGGATTCACATTACACGAATGCTGTGAAAAATAAGGTGACCACTTTTTGGTATCCCAAAGGATATTGTACACTATTATTTGTTTTTTGTCGGAGGTAATACGATGGAAGAAAAGGCGGCATGGAGCACCCAGTTTTTGTGGAATTATTATGAGATTGAAAGTCGTTTTCCAAGTTTTCGATAGGGTAAGGGTGTTTAATCAAGCCGCTTAGAAGTGGACACTGAGTGGTGTGTGACTCTTTATTAGCACTGGGTGGTTATTATATTCCCTAATGTTTTGTGGGGTAATGCAGCTATGTTAGAATTTTCTGTTTGAGGAACACATGGATATAAAAAATGCCTTTATGAAGGTGAACTAATTTTAGGAGCGCTAAATTCACATTGATTTGAGGATATCCACACACATTGTGAGACTTATCTTACAATACTTCGCCACCATCAGGAGCCTCTGGTGAAGACGGGTTGGTACTTAGACCCTGCACCTCGAGAAAAGCCTGCAGCATCATTAGGATGACCTGCCAGTCTACTAATCCTGCTGGTCTGTGGGAACCTCTCTACTGCTATAGCTACTGTCTTTGAGCTGACCCCAGGCCATGATCCTATTCCACTGATCCTACCTCCCCCTCTACCCAGCAGCATCAATTATTTGGTCCTGAGTTTCAGATGGCACATAAAGTCCCACAAAAAATGGAGGGGTGATTGGGGTTAACAGGCGTTCTTGACGGGGCTTATTGTGGAAGAAATGCCGAGCTCAGAAGTGCCTTAATTTTTTACACAATTTTTTCTAAGTCTTTTTTTCACCCCCCATCACATAGTGGACACGCTAAAGATCCCGCTCATGTGATGCAATTTTTGGTGACTGACTCTTTGATGTCTCACCTGCTCTGCAATGAAACTTAAAGAGTGCAGTTCCCATACTGGCTGGGAAAAGACACCACCACCCAGAAGTAACTCTTATATGTCCCTTCTGAGTCATTAACGGGAAGGGAGAATCACAATGGACTATTTTCGCAGATTCCTCCTACAGTCTACACGGTGGCATCTGCCAGGCTCGTCCCAGGATAACCAGGATCAGTCACGGGACCCTGGAAATCTGGTGGAGGAGGAACCAAGAATTGTCAGTGGGGGACACCAGAAGAGGAAGTTTGGGTCCACTCTGTGCAATACCATTACTCAGAGAAGGAAAGAATGACATGTTGTTTGTTATTTTAATTTAAAAAAAAAAAACAGAATTTACAACCGCTTTAAACAGGAAAAGGGAGAACCCCCTCCCTTCTACCGCTCTATGCTGGGGACTGGGTTTGCTAATAAGCGCAGTTCCTGGAAATATAGGTCTAACATGGTGCAAAAGGAACTTAGACTTTAGTAGAGGGTTAGTTCACATTTCCCTAAAATCTGCCAATGCATTTTAAGTGCCTTGCAAAGAAGAGAAAGGAGTGTGCTGATTGGCCAGCTATATAAAGAGGAGTTGGCGGCTCGGATTTTTTTTTTCATATTTTTGTAAGCATCTTTGCAAAAAAACAGAAAGGAGCATGATTAGTTGGCTATATGGGGAAGAGGTTTAGGCCGCAATTTTCTTTTTTTTTTAAGCATTTTGCAAAAAAGAGAAAGGAGCGTGATTGGCTGGCTTATAAGGGGAGGAGACCGGATTTTTTCTTTTTTTTTAAGCATTTTGCAAAACAGAGATTTGATTGGATGGACTATAAGGGAAGGAGCAGAGGCTTAGCTTTTTTTTTCTAAAACAGATCTGGCAAAACAAAAATGAAAAAGAAAAAAGGAATGGGTAATTACCGGACTTTCAGTGATGAAGAAGGCCAGATTTAGTTTTGTCATTTAGGGGCTTGTTTCACACCATGTTCATTTAGCTGCATTTTACTGCACGCCATCATACGTGGTGTGGAGATGTACAGTAAAATGCAACCCAACAGACATGTTTGATGAACAAGCCTTTTTATTTAGAATTACTGCACCGGATGGTGCTAACATGAGACCCCTTTGGTATAATGTAATGACCACCCAGACCCAGAGATGAGTATATGCAACTTTCTGAAACAGAACTAAGCTTCCATTGCCATAAATCAGTGAGCAGGCAGGGCTTTCTATTGCTAAAGAGACATGCAGTGTTTCTGCAGTAAAATACAGCTACCTGCCCGCCCGCTGTCTTCTTGGCTATTGTAAACTGAGCTGCACATGCGGTATGGTCACTGTGTGCTGGGTTGGATGTGCCACCTGAGCATGTCCAGAAATGACTTCATTCCTGCACACAGCCAAACAAAGATGGGATTGATAACACTGCCAGGGGAATCATATGCCATGGTCCCCCCCGTGTGTGAAGATATGCGCATGTGTATAATACAACTCTCAAAAAACAAAAACAGGACGTGCCCTAACTCATGCACATGGTAAGCACATTAGCATGGTCAGTACACTCGCGCACATTAGTATGAGTGTTTGGCACCACTTGCCTATTTAAAGCTGCTGTAGAAACCAGAGAATTGCTGAGTGGTCGTCAGCTCTACAGGGGGGCCTGTGACCTGATTCTGTGCTCAACTCCTGTGTTTGGCCCGACCTGTTTGACTCTGCATGTTTCCTGATACTCTGTTGTTGACTACGGCTTGTGACCTGACTCTGACCTCCTGCCAGCTATTCCCATACCTTCTCTGCTAAACACTTTACTTTCCCTGGCCCTGGCTCTCGGATACCGCTCTGGTTCTCCATTCTGTAGCCTCGGCTGCTGCCGAGGCTACTACCGACTTGTTCTACCCACCTGAGATCCTGCATTCACCTACTCACCAGCTTGACTACTGCCTGCTGCTCTTCTGCACCTGCTACAGTGCCTACTGTATCTGTAAGTTCACCTGTCTGCCTGCTGTCCAGGCCATCTCTTCCAGGATCTCCAGCAAGGCACCCATGCACCTCCATGCCCCTGTTATGAACAGGAAAATGTTTCTTAAAAAAATACAAACATAAAAACACTGCTTTTGTAATAAGTGATTTGTTATTCTGAGGGTCCTCATATTCTATCCATGTATTGAGGGTTTTTTTTTTTTTTAGAAAATCTATTTTTATTATTAATTATACAGGATTTTATATAGCGCCAAACAGTTTGCACAACAGCCGCTGCGTACAATATAAGTGGAGACAGTTTTACAATTACAATACATTTTTCAGTACAGAAGGAATAGGGAGGGCCCCCGGCTCCTGGAGCTTACAATCTAAAGAAAGGGAGAAGTGATACGAAAATGGTGATTAGCTGCCCGGGGGGATGATCTGTTGGAGGTGATTCCAAGTACAGTTTCTAGGTGAGGAGGTGGAGTAGGCACCATAAGAAAGTGAGTTTTCAAAGATTGCCGTAGAAGGCAGACAATGGTGGGTGCTGATTAATGTAAGATACAGTCATGGCCGAAATTGTTGGCACCCTTGGATATTATCTCCAGGAAAATTCATGTATTTCTCACGAAACGTATTGAGCATTAAACACATGTTTTGCTATACACATGTTTATAATCACCTTTGTTGCTGTGTATTGGGGACAAAACAAAAAAACGGGAGGGGAAGCAAAGCAAATTCGACATAATGTCACACCAAAAACCATGCCCAAAAAATGGCCTGGACCAAAAAGTATTTGGCAACCCCTTTTCACAACTGCGGATAAATAAGAATTGTTACAAGCATGTGATGCTCCTGTAAACTCAACCTGGGGAAAAGTAAACAGGGTGTGGGCAATCTAGAAAATCACACTCTGAAAGCAGAATAAAAAGGAGAGAGTTCACCTTAACCTTTGCATTGTGTGTCTGGTCTGTGCCCACACTAAGCATTGGACAAACAGAAGAGAGAGACTGAGAAACATGTCTCGAGGACCTGAGGAGAAACCAAAATTGTGGCAAAAATATCAACAATTCTAAGGTTACAAGTCCATCTCCCTGAGGAACTAGATTGTGCCTTTTGTCCACAGTGCGCACACAATTATCAAGAAGTTTGCAACCCATGGCACTGTAGCTAATTCTCCCCTGGGTCGTGGGTACGGATTGAGGAAAATTGATAGACAGATTGCAACGACAGAATAGCTCGGAAGTGGATAAAAGCACCCCAAACATAGTTCCAATGAACATTCAAGCTGTCCTGCAGGCTCAAGGGAGCATCTGTAGTCAGCGCGAAACTAATCCGTCGACATTTAAATGAAGATGAAAACGCTTATATGGCAGGAGACCCAGAGGACACCACTGCTGACACAGAGACATAAAAACAGCAAGACTACAGTTTGCCAAAAGTGTACTTGGAGTAAGCCAAAACGCCTTCTGGGAAAACAGTTCTTGTGAGACAGAATGAGACCAAGATAGGAGCTTTTTCGGTTAAAGCATACTCATTATACTGTTTACCGAAAACGCGAATGAGAGGCCTACAAAGAACAAAACACCAGTACCTACGGTTAAACTATGGTGGAGGTTCAATGATGTTTTGGGGTTGTTTTGCTGCCTATGGCACTCGGGTGCCTGCCTGACTGTGGTGCAAGGGCATCATGAAAATACTGGAGTGATTATCCAAAGATTTTTAGGTCGCACTCGTAGGGCCCAGTGTCAGAAAGCTGGGGTTGCGTCCAAGAATCCTGGTCTGCCAGCTGGACACAGATGAAAACTCAAAACCCCAAACATACGTCAAAAAAAGCACTCAGGAATAGGGATGGCAAAGAAGCGGCTGGAGAGTTCTGAAGTGGCCTGCAATGAAGCCCAGAATCCTAAATCCCTTTGAAGCACTGTGGAGAGATCTTTAAAATTGCTGTATGGGAAAAGGTATGTCCTTCCAATAAGAGAGACCTGGAGCTGATTTGCAAAGAAGAGTGGTCCAAAATTCCGGTGAGAGGTGTCAGAAGCTTATTGGAGTGGTTATAGGAAGCGACTGATTTCAGTTATGTTTTCCAAAGAGGTGTGCAACCAAATACTTAAGTTAAGGGTGCCAATACTTTTTGTCCAGCCCATTTTGGGGGTTTTGTGTGTGACATTATGTCAATATTTGCTTTTCTGCCTCTGTTTTATATTTGCGTTCCAATACATACAAAAGGGAATAAACATGTGTATAGCAAAACATGTGTTTTAATGCAATAACCTTTTTTTGTGTTGAAATACTTGATTTTTCAGAAAAAATATCAAGGGTGCCAACAATTTCGGCCATGACTGTATATATCTTCTATAGATTTTATCGGGTGATTCATCTATAGATATTTAAAGCCTAATAACACTCAATGGCCATTTTATTAGTAAACCTGCTCAACTGGTTAACACAAATTGCTAATCCAGCCAATCACCATGGCAACAACTCAATACATTTAGGCATCTAGAGACATGGTCAAGACGTCTTGCTGAAGTTCAAACTGAGCATCAGACAATGGGGTAAAAAAGAGAATTAAGTGACTTTGAACGTGGCATGGTTGTTGGTGCCAGATGGGCTTGGTCTGACTATTTCAGAAACTGCTGACATACTGGGATTTTCAAGGCACAACCACCTTTAGGGTTTACAGAGAATGGTTTGAAAAAGAGAAAATATCTAGTGAGCGGCAGTTTGTGGGGCGAAAATACCTTGATGATGTCAGAGGAGAATGGCAGACTGGTTTTGCGGTGACATTCAGATGGTAGGTTAGAAATTTGGCGTAAAAAACATGAAAAGCATGAAATCCATCCTGCCTTGTATCTACGGTTCAGGTGGGTGGTGGTGGTATAAAATACACACACACACATCAATTTAGGGAAGTCAAACCTCTTGCTTCTACATGTTGAATATTATTCCAGGTAAACAAACTGCACAACAATGGTTGAGCTTACCCTGGCACCTGGTGAAGAGTGGGGACAGTTGAAACGGTTGTGCAACTGTTAAACCCCTGAAATGAATTAAACACATTGAAGTGAGACATTTTGAATGCAACGACTTTCCTGATTGATATCGGTCTCTGTGACAGTTTGGAGCCTGTCAGTTACGGCTATATTTATATATACTGTATCTCTAATCTTACAAATGTATCGGGCTACATTGGATCCAGTCAAGCTCCTGTATATAATAATATCTCCAACGGCCAATTATACATGACAGAAGCAGCAGCACACTCTGGAGGAGTGCAGATAAAAACCACTTTTAAAAAAGAAAACATTTACATTGTACCTGCAAATACAAGTGTGTTGAGCAGTGCCTATCAATCAGAAATCAGCTCATCCAGAGGTATACCATATGCCAGTTAACTATGGAAACTTTCCCCCAATTGGTTTGGGATTTTTACAGCAGAAATACAGAAATATATATAAAAGTGTGCAACAATGTTTTGTAGTTTCACAATTAAATAAAACAATACTTATAGAATACAGTCATGGCAAAAAATACTACACCCCTACATTTCTGTCAGACAATGCACCACTTCGCCCCAGAAAATTGTTGCAAATTATAAATTGTTCTTAGTATTCTCATATTTACTTTCTTTTGTTTGTATTGGTATGAGACATTAAAAGTGGAGGAACAAAAAGCCAAAATCTGACACATTCCCATGCAAAATGCCAAAAATGTACTGGACAAAATTATTGGTACCTTCAACCCACCAAATATAGTACATAGGGAAAACTTGAAATGTACAATTTGTCATGCAGGACCCCAAGCAATTTCAGAGTCATCTAATGCTCCTTCTTCAGGATATTTCAGCTTTTGAAAGGATAGTGTTGTAATATATGAAACTGAAATAGCAATTTTTGAATACAACTATCAATTATACAGATTTATATGTAAAGTATGCAAAACTCCACACTGGAGTGTGAAATATAAGATTGAAACATCGTAGCCACGTAGCATAAAAAACAATACCACATGAACCATCACTTGCATCCCCTTAGGGTCCCCCAGCCTACCTGTGGGATCATCAAAAAAGTCCGGGGGCCTCAAGTGATAGGTACGTAAAAGGAGGGGTTGCAGTAATATAGTCAAAAAATCAAAAAAAAATGAAAAAGGAAAGGAAAAAACCCCCCCAA
>CATNWA010004678.1:0-18045 GCA_951230385.1 Staurois parvus
CACTATTCCTCTCACTCTCTGGTCATCCCCTTTACTGTGTCCGCAGTCTCTGGTCATCCCATGTACTGTGTCCGCAGTCTTGTTCTCCTGTCATCTCCCTGTACTGTGTCCGCAGTCTCTGGACATCTCCTGTACTTGGTCCGCATCTCTCTGTGTCCGCAGTCTCTGGCCATCTCCTGTACTGTGTCCGCAGTCTCTGTCATCTGTACTGTGTCCGCAGTCTCTGGTCATCTCCTGTACTGTGTCCGCAGTCTCTGGTCATCTCCTGTACTGTGTCCGCAGTCTCTGGTCATCTCCTGTACTATGTCCGCAGTCTCTGGTCATCTCCTGTACTGTGTCCGCATTTGTTCATAGTTTTTTTTTTAAACTATAGTCCGGCACTCCAACGGTCTGAGGGACAGTGAACTGGCCCCCAGTTTAAAAAGTTGAGGACCCCTGGCCTAAACCATTGAAACCTGTTATGGCTCATTCTTTGAAAATCTGGGACTCATGTAAGTATTCGGCGGGACTACTCTCCCCACATTTACCTCTTCTACAGTTATTCAACTGTCCGCTTTTTCCCCCGGGGAATTCTGATGAGATGGCATTTCTTTGGTAAATAATCCATTGCTTTACATCTGATCACTCATTGGTCGGGGTCTGCATACATTCGCGCAACTTCGAGAGTCATGCTATTCCTCCCTCAGAGATATTTCCATATTTGGAAATATGTCATTTTGTTGCACCCTTGATTCGCAGACGGGATTCCCCCCGAACTTTATCTGGTTTTGAATCGCTTTGTAAGGCGTCGACTTCCACTAAAGGTGCCCTCTCTCATGTTTATTTATCAATCCAGAATCATATGGCTGAACCTTTACCTACCAATTGCGTACAATGGATTGTGTGGAGCTTCAGATGGAAATCTGCTGAGGATTGGGGGCCTATGTGACAAGCGGTTTCTCGATGCTCTCGGAATATACCGGCGTTAGAGAATTCCTTTAAGGTGATCTCGGGATGGTATTTTACCCCATCTCGATTAGCTAAATTTATACCAGATCATGACTCGCAGTGTTTTCATGGCTGTTCTCTAGAGGGTACGATGCTCCATATTTGGTGGACCTGTCCAGTGGCCCACCGATTATGGACTAGGGTTTACAATCTCATATATTCAGTTACGTCTATTAATCTAAAAAAAGACCCTATTGAAGCGTTGCTTTTTAAGCCACTCCATGGCCTACCTCGTTGACCCTCTCGCTTGTCAACTTTTGTTTTGTTTATGGCCACTAAGCAGACTATTGCCAGCTCTTGGAAGTCCCCCACTTTACAATTTGAGGAGGTCAGGTCTAGGATCCAAGGCGTCTTTATTAATGAAAAATTGATGGCAGTTTTGGAGCATAATCATGATAGGTTTCTTTCAGCTTGGCAACCTTGGGTGGACTACCACCCAATTTCTCCTTTTAACACGAAGCTTACTAATCTTTGATGTGTTGGGATTTTCCCCTTCAATCCCCCTATGTGGTGGGGGTCGTGTCTCCCGGCCCTCCCGTCAGACAAACTTCTTTTCTTTTGCTGGTCTGTTTCTTTCTTCCCTTTGTTCTTTTCCTCCATTTTTTTTCCTGTCTTTTCTGGAGTGGGGGGGGTCTGGGGTTCCTGAATCCTTGGTCCTCTTTGGATTTTCTCTCTCACTTTTTTTTTTTCTTTTCTTCCTTCTTCCACATGGTTTGTTCCAAATAGACCAATTGCTTGTCATTTGTTGTTGTTATCTGATAGTTCTATGATTCTCAGGGGAAAATATTTCTTCAAGAGGACGAGGCTCTCTCTCTGTGTTTTTGATGCTTTTCTCGAAGGTATCTTATGTATTTTATAACGTGATTGTGGGCTTCGTAGCCCCCTGTCTTTATAATGTGTCATCTGGATCCCTTGTGTGGGCCTTATATGTCTATTCCTGTGTTTCTGTGTGGTGTTTCCTTGTCCTCTGTTGTCCAACATGGTTTTGAATAATTTCTTTTAAAAATTGATAGGGTTTATTATTAATGATGGATTTTTCCTTCCTTTTTTTTAACGGTTCTTTTCCTTCCCCAATTTGGGTTTTTTTTCCCCTTCATTTTTTTTTCCCTTTTTTCCTTTCCTCCTTTTTTTCCCTTCCCGTTTTTCCCCTTTGGGTTCTGGGTTTATCCTTGTCTCTTTGTTTTTTTTTTTTTTTCCTTTCCCTGGTTTGGTTCCCTTTTGTTTCTCTGTGTCTAGTTGTTGTTTTTTGTTCTTTGATTTTTCTTTAATTTTTGTTTTTTCTTGTGTTTTGTTATTTCTCGTTAGTGTAACTGATCGTATGGCTCTTTGTGAGCCTTCTCTTTGTTCTGGTTTTGTTATACTTTTTGTTTTGTTTTTTTGTTCTTATGGTCTCATCATTTACAATTAATTTTAATTTTGTCTTGTGTTTTGTTGTGCGGTTTGGTCTGTGTTTTGTTTCGTTTATTGTCTCTGCTATGTTGGTTCTTGTTGTATTATTTTTGCTTGTCTGTTTCCTTAGTGAATGTATCTGTTTTATTTTTTTAATTTTTTTATTTGTCTTTGTTGCTTGCGCGATTATTTGATCGCTTGCTGTAATAGCTTGTCTAATTTTTCTTCTTCTTTCATATTTACTTAGATCCTGTATTATTGTTTTATTTTGTTTAGATCACTCGGTGTTTAACTAGTTTTAATAGATTATTTTTGTTGTTTTGATTGTTTTTTATACTATTCTTTATATTTTTCTTTTTTTTTTTTACGTTTAAGTTCGTCTTTTTTATTTTTTTTTTTCTTCTTGTGTCACTCGTAGTTTATTTTTTTGATGTTTTCGTGTTTTTTTTTGTTTTTTCTTTGTTTTTATTTTTCGTTTGTTGTATTCTTTTTGTTGTTTTTTTTAGTAGTCTTTCTGTTTTTGTAGTGTTTTCTTGTTATTTTTATTTTTTTTTTGCGTTGTATTTCTATTTGTCGTTTTTTGTATTTTTTCTTTTATTTGTTTCATTTTTTTTTTTTTGTTGTCTGGTTTGTTCTTGTTACCTTTTTTATTTTCTTGCGTTTATTGTTTTAGTTTTTGTGTTTGTTTTTTTTTGATTTCTGTCTCTTGTTATTTCTGTCTTTTTTTGTGTCGTTCCTATTTATATTTTCATCTTTTTGTTTATTAGCTTTTGTTATTACTTTTTATGATTTTTTTGTTTGTCGGGTGCTTCTCTTTGCGCTTGTTTAGTATTTTTTTTTTTGTTGATTTTTGATCTTGGTTTTTTAGGTTTATTGCCTTTTTTTTTGTGTTTATTGCTTTTTTTATTGCATTTATTTTTTGCTTGTTCGCTATAGGTGTGTACTGTTTTTCTGCGTTTAGTCTCGTTTCTTATGTCTCTCTATTTTCTCCCCTGATTAGTTCCTCTCGTTCCCTATTATTATTTATCTTTTTGTTTTTCCCTATTGTTTCGAATGTTTTATTTTATATTTTGATTCTTTTTATTTCCTTTTTTTTTATGTCTGTTTTTTATTATTTTTTTTTGTAGTTTCTTTTTCCCTTGTTCCATTTCCCCCCTTTTTTAAAAACCAATTTTGCTTTTTTGGGCGACTATTTTCCCCCCAATTGTTTTCCTTCCCCAACATTGGGCACAAATTTCCCCCCACCCCCGACCCAAAAATTTTCCCCTGACACCAAGGGGGCACTTTCCCACTAACCTTGGGACTAGTCCTCCTTGAAAATTTTCCCATTCCCTTCCCATATGGAATCCCACCCCGGGTTCCCTTTTTTTGTCCGCTTCCTATCCCACTGCCCTCTTAAACCTTCCCCCTTAATCAGTTTTGGCATTCCTTTGTCCGCAGCTCTGCTCCCTGTACTTTCCGATCTCCGTTTCCCCTGAGGTGTCGATCCCTCTTTTATGTTGGCCTGTCTTCCTTCTTGTCGCCCTTTTGGCATCTCCGTACCTTTTTTCTATTTTTTTTACATATTGGCAAATTCTGGGGCTTAACGGCCCCCTTTTTAAAATTAGGTTCCCCCTTGAAACTCGTTCTCCCCAACTTTTGTCATGAGTTGTGGTTTTTTTTATTTTTTCGTGCATTATTAGATTTATTGTTGCTATTTATGTTATCTATCTTTTTTTTTTTTATTTATTTTTGTTTTGTATATTGGCTTTTGTAGCGTGAGGCGTTTTTAGATATCTCTTTTCTCTTGTCTTTTTTTGTTTTTATTTTTATATTCTTTTTTTCTCCTGTGTTTTTTGTTCTTTATCCTCCTTGTTGCTTTAGTGTACTTTTGTTTCACCTTATTCTTCATTTTTTTTTTTTATTGTTCTTTGTTTTATTATTTGTTTTTCATACTTCTCTTCTTTTTTTTTTTTTTTTTTGTTTATTTCTATTTTTTTTTCTTTCTTTTTGATCAATTCACTTTTATATTGTGTGTTTCTGTTTTGTTTGCTTTTTTTCTCTTTTTCGTTTTAGGTTTTATTCATTTTTCGTTGTTTTCTTTTTTTTTGAATTTTTGATTATTTGTCATTCTCTTGCGTGTGCGTTTTTGTATCGCTCCTTATTTTTGTGTTTTTCCTTTTCTTTCTCTCTATTGGGGATGGGCCCTTGCCCTTGGATTTCCCTTTTTTCTTTTCCAATTTTAATAAAATGTGGGGGGAATTTTGGGGCATAAATTTTGGGTTTTTTCCCGGATTGTTTAAATTCCAAACTTTTTATTGTGTTTGGGGTTTTTCCCCTATTGGTTCGTTCCCTTGGCCTGAAAATTTTTTTGTTTTCTTTCCTTTTTCCCCCTTTTTTTTTATTTGGGGTTTTCCTTTTAAATTTTTTTATTATTTATTCCTTTTAAGGGAATACTTGGGGTTTGGTTTAAATCGTTTGGAAAAAAAGGAGTTTTGGTTTGATTTTTTGGTTGGATTTTTTTAAATTAAACCCCAAAAGTTTTTGTTTTTGGTTTCCCTTTTTTGGGTTTTTGCCCGAAAATTTTTCTTTTTAAAAATTTCTTTTTTCTTCCTTTTTTCTTTTTAAAAAGTTTTAACATTTTTGGATTTTTACTTTTAAATTTTTGGGAATGGAATTTTTTGGTAGTTTTAAAACTTCGGGCCAGGGTTTGGTTTCAAAAAGGGTTTTTCCTGGTTTTTTCCAAGGATATAAACCTTAAATTTTGGGCCCAAATTTGTACTTTTAAAAAATCGGGTTGAAACCTTTTTAAAAAATTTCTTTGTTTTCCTTTTTATTAAGTCTTTTTCTTCTTCCACTCCCCTAAGTTTAAAAAATTTTCCCGGGTATTGAGATTTTTAGGGGGAAATTTTTGGTGGTATCTTAGTCTTTCAGTTCTTTGGGCCTGGTCCTTTGGTCCTTCCTTTTTAAAATTCAAAAAAAGGTGTTGGTTTTTAATGGTTTTTGGCCATTATTTTCCCAAAAATTTTCTTTTAAAATTTTTCCCCTTTTCCTTTATGCTTGGTTTTTAATTTTTAAAATTCCCTTTTATCGTGGCTTTTTCCCCATTAAACCTTGCCCCGGTTTAATTTCCTTTAGGGGTATACCTTTTCCCTTTCTTTCCTTTGTTTTGCCCCAATCCCGGGGTTATTTTCTAAGGTTCCTTTTTCTTTCAGGCCCGTCCCAAATTTTTTTTAAATTTTTTTTTAATCTCCATGCCATTGGGAATTCTTAAAAAAACAAATTTTTACCACCGGGGCTATTTCCCTCTTTTTGACCAAACACCAAATTTTTTCCTCCCACATTTCCCATTCTTTAATGGTTTTCCTTCCTTGGGAATTTTTTTTTTCTGTTTTAAAGGATTCCCCTTTCATCCATTGGTTTTTAATCCTTTCTTTGGGGTCCTTTCCTTCCTTATTTCTTTTTCCCTTTGTCCCCCCTTTTCCCCTTTTTTGTTGGCTTTTTTCCAAATTTTTCTTTCCCTCCCCTACCCTTTCCCCTTTAAAAGGACCCCAACAAAAATTTTCCATTTTAAAATTGGGATTCCCCTTTCCCATACCCCTTTTCCAAATTTTCCCCTTTTTTTTGGCTTCTTAAATTCCCCTTCCAGTTTTCGGTCTGCTCCCGGCATGAGCTCCTCTAAATTTCCATTTTGCTTCCCTTCTTTCCCCCCGGTTCCCATTTCCTTTTCTTAAATTCCCTTTGGTTTCCCTTTCTTTTCCCCGACGTGTTTCCTTTTTTTAAAAGGGAACTCCCTTCCAGGAAGGGCCCATTTTTAAAACCCAAAGGAACTTTTCCATTTTAAAACGGGGTTTTTTTCCCCACATAGCCATTTTCCCTACAAAAGGGCCTTTTCCCCGGGCCCCTTGTGCCTTTTAATTCCATTCTTATATCTGTCCTTTAAATTGGGGCCCGGGTTTTTAATTTGGCACTTCCCCTTTCCTTTTGTTACCTGCCCGTCCAAGTCCCCCCTTTTTAAAGTTTACTTTTTTAATTTGGGTTCCCGTTATTTTTTAAATTGGCCCCTTTCTAAAATTTTTTAAAGGTTCTAATTTTGGGTTTCCCACCCTTTGTGGCCGGTCCAGAAATTTTTTTGGTTTTTTTTCCCTTTTTTTCCCTTGGGGTTTTTTTTCCCCTTTTTTTAAAAATTTTTTTTTTTTTTACTCTCATTTTCTTTCATTTAAAGGTTAGTTTTTAAAATTTTCCCAAAAGTCCTTTTTGTTTTTGGTTTCCCATTATTTTAGGTTTGGGGGCCCCTTTAAAAAAGGTCCTTCCCGTTTTTTTTTGGGTTTTCTAAATTTTGGGCCTTAATTGGGTTTTTAAATTTCCTTTTCCAAATTTCAATTTTGTGTTTTGGGGTTCCCAAATTTTTGGGGGTTCCCGGGTTTACCCTGGGAAACTAATTTTTTTGTTCTTTTTTTTCCTTAAATTTTCTTTGGTGGGCCTGGTTTACTTAAAAAGGGAAAATTTTTTTTTCCTTTTACTTTTCAAAACCATGTTTTTTGGAAAAAGTTTTCTTAAAATTTTTAAGAACAACTTTTTTCTTTTGTTCGTTTAATTAAGTTTTGGTTACCCTTTTAAATTATGGGGGCTTACGAAATTTGGTTTCTCTTCCCTTGTGGTTGGTTTCCCTTTTTTATTTAAAATTAAATCCTTTTTTTTTTCAAAACCCGTTTTTCCTTTTAGCAAATTTTAATTGTGGGTTTTTTTTTTCCTTAATTTCCTTTTATGGGTTTTCCTTTCGGCCTTTATTTTCCCTTTTTTTCCCAAGGTTTTTCCTTCTTTGGTTATTTTTTCGATTAATTTGAACCAAAAAAAATTTTTCTTGAAAGGGGTTTTTTTTTAAATTTTTTGTTTAAGTTTTTTAGCCCTTATTTTTCGTCCTTTTTTATTTTCCGGGTTTTCTTTTCCCCCCTTTGTTTTTTTTAAACCGGTTTGTTTGTTTTCCCTCTTTTCCGCTTACCTTAATTTTTTTTTCTAACTCCTTGTTATGAATCTCTGGCTTTTAATATGGTTTGAATTTCCCTTTTTTTCCCCCAATTTTTTAAATCCCTTTAAGAAGTAATTAACCTTGGTTTGGGAAAAACCCCTTTAAATTAAATTTCTTGCACCGAAAATGTTTTCCCCGGGAAAAGAACTTTTAACTTTAATTCCCTTGGAATTAATTTTATTCTCCAATTTTTTTTTGGTTTCCTAATTTTTAATTGGGCCCACTAAATTTTTGCCCCTTTTTGCCTTTCCTTTTCCCTTCCCATTGGCTTTCTGGCATTGGTCCTTTTTCACCATTGGCCTTTCCCCAAAAATTTCCATTTTTCCCTACCCTTTCCCTTTGCTCCCGGGTTACTTTTCCTTAATCAGTTTTCCCTTTTGTCCTTTCACCTTTTTTCAAATGCTTCCCCTTTTTTTTTCCCTTTTGTTGTTCCCGGAAAGTTTTCCCTCTTTTAAATTTTCTTCCTCCATGGGGTGAATTTTTTAAATATACCAATTTGTTCTTAATTTTCCCGGGTTGTTACCCAAATTTTCCTTTGGTTTTTGGTCCCATTTTTCCAAATCCCAAATTTCCTTAATCCCCAAATGGGTTTTTCCCCAAAGGGGGAAAATTTCCTTTAAAAATTAATTTCCCTTAACTTTTTTCCACTCCTTAACCTTTTCCCCCTTTTTTTCCCAAATTTTTGGTTTTCCCTTTTAATTTCCCCTTTTTTGACTTGGGGTCATCCAAATTTCCTTTTTTTTTTTAAAATATTCCCCCATATTTCCGGACAAAATCCAGAAAGGGGCCCTTTCCCTTTAAAGGGGTCGTAAGGTTATGAATTAAGGTCGGGATTTATTTACCCTCCTATTAAAAAACATTCATGTGATCTTTCTTTTTTAAAATTCTTTATTGTACTTGGGCCGATATGACATTCAATTTTCTTCCATTCAAAAACCCCATTAGCGGCTTTTGCCCATGGCTCCTGACTCCTTTAACTTTTTTGGTACCACTAAGAGGCTTCCCCGTCTTGAAGCCCATTTTAAGTGGTCAACGTCTTTAAATTGAGCAGTTTGGACATATGTAGTTCCAGCTTGGCATTGACATTCCTTACTCTGTTTTTTTTTTTTTTCTTTTTTTTTTCTTCTTTCCTTCTTTTTTTTTTTTTTTTTTTTTTGTTCTTTTTTGTTTTTTTTTTTCTTTTATTTTTTTTTTTTTCCTTTCTCTTTTCTTCTTTTTTTTCTTTTTTTGTTGTTTTTTTTTTTTTTTTTTTTTTTTCTTTTGTCCTTGTATTTTTTTTCTTCTTTTTTTTTTTTTTCTGCTTTTTCTTTTTTTTTCCTTTTTTTTTTTTTTTCTTTCTTTAGTTTTTTACACTTTTTTCTTTGTTCGGCTTTGCTTTATGTTTTCTTTTTTTCTTTGGTTTTTTTTTTTCTTTTTTTTGTGTCCCTTTGTTTTTTACTTTTTTTTTTTCTTTTTTCTTTTGTCCGTCTTTCTTTTCTTGTGTTATGTTTTGTTTGGTTTTATTGTGTTGTTTTTTCTTTTCTGCCTTTTTCTTTGGACCTTCTTGTTGGTTATTTATATTTGTTTATGTGTTGTTGGTTGTTTTTCTGCGGTTCTGGGGGGTTAGGGGTCTCTTTGCCTTGCTGCTGTTTCTTGGGTCTTTTGTTTTTTTGGGTTATTTTTTCTCTTTTTTTTGGTGCACTCCTCTTTTCTTTTTCTTTTGCGTTTATTTTATTTTTTTCTTTTCTTTTTTTTCTTCTTTTTTTCTTTTTTCTTTTTCTTTTTTTTTTTCTTACTCTTGTGGCGGTTTTCTTTCTCTTTTTCTTTTTCTCTTTTTATTTTTTTCCTTTTTTTTATCTTTCCTTTTCTTTTCTTCTTATGGGTTCTTTTTTTTTTTTCTTCTTATTTCATCTTTTTTTTTATTTGGGGAGAGGGAGTGGGTGTTTTCCTTTTCTTTTTTTTTTTTTTCACCCTGCTTCTTTTGAGGGGGTGAGAGGATTCTTTTTTTTTCTTAGTTTGTCCTTCTTTTCTTGTTGTTGGGGGGTTTCCATTTTTTTTTTTTTTTTCTGTGCTTTCTTTTCCTTCTTCTTTCTTTGAGGGGGGGTATTATCTTATTTTTTTTTTCCTTTTTTTTTTTCTTTTCTTTTTTTTATTTCTTTTTTTTTTTTTTTTCTTTTGAGGGTTTCTTTTCTTTTTTTTATTTTTTTTTATATTTGTTTTATTTTTCTTTTTTATCTTACTTCTTTTTTCTTTCTTGTCTTTTTTTTTTTTTTTCTTTATTTCTTTCTTTTTTTTCCTTTTTTTTATCTTCTTTTTTTTTTTTCTTTTTTTTTCTTTTTCTTTCTGTCCTTTTTATATTTTGTTTTTCTTTTTTTTGTTTTTTTCCTTTTTTTATTTTTGTTTTTATTTTCTTTCTTTCTTTCTTTTGTTTTTTTATTCTTTTTTTATTTGTTTTTGTATGTTTTTTTGTTTTTTCTTTATTTTTTTATTTTTTTTTTTTTTTTTCTTTTTTTTTGTGTGGGGTCTTTTTTCCTTTTTTGCTGCAGGTGGTCTTTTTTATTTTCTTACTTCCTGTTTTGGGCAGGGGGGCGGCGTTTTTTGTTTGTATGGTTTTATCGTACTTTTCTTGTTCTTTCTTTTATACTCTATTTGGGTTTTTCTATTGTTTTTTTGGGCTTTTCTGTTGCGTTCTTTGGCGTGTTTGGCGTATTTTTTTTGTTTTTTTTTTTTTCTTTTTTTTTTTATTCTTTTTTTCTCTTTATATTTTTTTTCTTTTTCTTTTGTTTTTTTTTTTTAATTTTTTTTTCTTCTCTTTTTTTTTTTCTCACTTCTCCTTCTTTTTTTTTTCTTTTTTTCTCCTTCTTTTTTATCTTTTTCTTTCTTTTATTTTTTCTTTTTTTTCTTTTCTTTTTTTCTCGATGCTCTCGGAATATACCGGCGTTAGAGAATTCCTTTAAGGTGATCTCGGGATGGTATTTTACCCCATCTCGATTAGCTAAATTTATACCAGATCATGACTCGCAGTGTTTTCATGGCTGTTCTCTAGAGGGTACGATGCTCCATATTTGGTGGACCTGTCCAGTGGCCCACCGATTATGGACTAGGGTTTACAATCTCATATATTCAGTTACGTCTATTAATCTAAAAAAAGACCCTATTGAAGCGTTGCTTTTTAAGCCACTCCATGGCCTACCTCGTTGACCCTCTCGCTTGTCAACTTTTGTTTTGTTTATGGCCACTAAGCAGACTATTGCCAGCTCTTGGAAGTCCCCCACTTTACAATTTGAGGAGGTCAGGTCTAGGATCCAAGGCGTCTTTATTAATGAAAAATTGATGGCAGTTTTGGAGCATAATCATGATAGGTTTCTTTCAGCTTGGCAACCTTGGGTGGACTACCACCCAATTTCTCCTTTTAACACGAAGCTTACTAATCTTTGATGTGTTGGGATTTTCCCCTTCAATCCCCCTATGTGGGGGTCGTGTCTCCCGGCCCTCCCGTCAGACAAACTTCTTTTCTTTTGCTGGTCTGTTTCTTTCTTCCCTTTGTTCTTTTCCTCCTTTTTTTTCCTGTCTTTTCTGGAGTGGGGGGGTCTGGGGTTCCTGAATCCTTGGTCCTCTTTGGATTTTCTCTCACTTTTTTTCTTTCTTCCTTCTTCCACATGGTTTGTTCCAAATAGACCAATTGCTTGTCATTTGTTGTTGTTATCTGATAGTTCTATGATTCTCAGGGAAAATATTTCTTCAAGAGGACGAGGCTCTCTCTGTGTTTTTGATGCTTTTCTCGAAGGTATCTTATGTATTTTATAACGTGATTGTGGGCTTCGTAGCCCCCTGTCTTATAATGTGTCATCTGGATCCCTGTGTGGGCCTTATATGTCTATTCCTGTGTTTCTGTGTGGTGTTTCCTTGTCCTCTGTTGTCTGTGGTGCTGCTTTCTATCATATGATTTGTCATGATTTGTATGTTTCTTTCACTCTGTTCAATAAAACGTTTAGTACAAGAAATAATGCTCGTAATAGTGTATTAGCAGAAGTTTTTTTAGGCGGAGAGTAGACGCTCTGCTCTTGGAGGTATAGGGGTGATGACTAGCATCGTGTAGGTTAGCGTAGTGTAGTTCAGTGTAGGTCCTGCCCTGAAAGAGTCTACCTTGTCGTGGTGGGCAGGCTTGTCATCTTTTGGTTAAAAATGTCAAAACTGGAGAAAGAATGTATTGTCTCTGGGCAGTTTCATTTTTGACCATGAGATTCAACTAAAAGACTCCTAGATTTCATATAGACAGACCAGAAAAAAATAGTTATATCTCTATATAGAAAAAAAGATGCAGACAGTAATCTGTACAAACTATTTTAAAGTGGCTTTGTATGTTATCAGCATTTTTAATGCTACACGTTTATTCCTTCCATTTCATGCCGGCAACATTTCTCTGATCTAATGTTTACAGGGGTATACTCTCTGGCCACGACACGACTCTGGAGATTTCTCTGCTGACCCACGGATGTTGATCAGGTGTCCAGGTAGGGTGGCGGCTTTCTCTTTGGGTCCTCATGCTGTTAGGTCTGCTGTCATAGGACTGCCTTGGTCATTCTTCTCCTCTGATCAGTCCTCAGTGTTGCCAATATAGAAATAATGCTCGTTCAGCAATCTTGGTCAAATGATCGGCCTATTTCTTTGTGAACCTCAAAAGTTTGACTAAAACTCTGGCCACTAGACTGAATGCGTTAATCCCTACTTTGACTGATAAAGATCAAGTACGTTTCGTACCTGGATGCCAGGCGGCTGATAATATCCGCTGCTCTGTTTTAATCAGTCACTTCGCTCGGATGCGATCCCGTGATCTTATGTTTTTGTCCTTGGACATGACTAAAGCCTTTGACACTCTTTCTTGGAATTATTTGCAGATTTCCTTGCGGAGATGGGGTGTAGAAGTTTATTTTCTTCGGTGGATTTATAGACTTTATAGTACTCCGTTCGCTACAGTTCGCTATCATGGGGTTGAATCCTCTCGGTTTCAAATTAGGGGTGGTACGCCTCAGGGTTGTCCCTTGTCCTCTTTTTTTATCATGGCCCTAGATCCCCTAACTGTTCGTATTCGGCTTCATGCGGACATTTCGGGTCTTGTGTTGGTGTGGGTACATCATACGATTGTGCCTTTTGCGGACGATATCCTGATGTATCTCTCTTCAACATTTGTTTCTCTCCCTAATCTCCTTTTGCTTCTTACTTATTTTGCTCATCTCTCGGGTTTACATGTAAATCCTATGAAGTCAATGACTATGAATATTTCCCTTCTTCAATGGGCTGTGGCGCATCTTCAATCCCAATTTCCATTTCAATGGACCTCCGCTCTTCCTTATTGGGAAGTTAAATTTACACCTTCTTATGATTTGTTATACCCGGCAAATATTCCTCCCCTACTTTCTCAGCTTACCAAGTTGATCTCTTCTTGGCAATCCATGACCTTATCATGGTTCAGTAGGGCTCATGCGATTAAAATGACCTACCTTCTGAAATTATTGTATCCTTTTCAAGTGTTCCCTGTTCGGGTTCCCCACCTCATACACTCCGTATTTTTTACTACACCAAATTTTGCCTTTTGTTTGGGCTTCGGCACTATTCCTCCCACTGACACCAATGATGGGGCACTATTCTTCCCACTGACCACTGATGGGGCACTATTCCTCCCAATGATGGGGCACTATTCCTCCCACTGACACCAATGATGGGGCACTATTCTCCCACTGACACCAATGATGGGGCACTATTCCTCCCACTGATACCAATGATGGGGCACTAGTCCTCCCTCTGACACCAATGATGGGGGACCCTATTCCTCCCACTGACACCAATGATGGGGCACTATTCCTCTCACTCTCTGGTCATCCCCTTTACTGTGTCCGCAGTCTCTGGTCATCCCATGTACTGTGTCCGCAGTCTCTGGTCATCTCCTGTACTATGTCCGCAGTCTCTGGACATCTCCTGTATTGTGTCCGCAGTCTCTGGCCATCTCCTGTACTGTGTCCGCAGTCTCTGGTCATCTCCTGTACTGTGTCCGCAGTCTCTGGTCATCTCCTGTACGTGTCCGCAGTCTCTGGTCATCTCCTGTACTATGTCCGCAGTCTCTGGTCATCTCCTGTACTGTGTCCGCATTTGTTCATTTTTTTTTTTTTAAACTATAGTCCGGCACTCCAACGGTCTGAGGGACAGTGAACTGGCCCCCAGTTTAAAAAGTTGAGGACCCCTGGCCTAAACCATTGAAACCTGTTATGGCTCATTCTTTGAAAATCTGGGACTCATGTAAGTATTCGGCGGGACTACTCTCCCCACATTTACCTCTTCTACAGTTATTCAACTGTCCGCTTTTTCCCCCGGGGAATTCTGATGAGATGGCATTTCTTTGGTAAATAATCCATTGCTTTACATCTGATCACTCATTGGTCGGGGTCTGCATACATTCGCGCAACTTCGAGAGTCATGCTATTCCTCCCTCAGAGATATTTCCATATTTGAAAATGTCATTTTCTTGCACCCTTGATTCGCAGACGGGATTCCCCCCGAACTTTATCTGGTTTTGAATCGCTTTGTAAGGCGTCGACTTCCACTAAAGGTGCCCTCTCTCATGTTTATTTATCAATCCAGAATCATATGGCTGAACCTTTACCTACCAATTGCGTACAATGGATTGTGGAGCTTCAGATGGAAATCTGCTGAGGATTGGGGGCCTATGTGACAAGCGGTTTCTCGATGCTCTCGGAATATACCGGCGTTAGAGAATTCCTTTAAGGTGATCTCGGGATGGTATTTTTTACCCCATCTCGATTAGCTAAATTTATACCAGATCATGACTCGCAGTGTTTTCATGGCTGTTCTCTAGAGGGTACGATGCTCCATATTTGGTGGACCTGTCCAGTGGCCCACCGATTATGGACTAGGGTTTACAATCTCATATATTCAGTTACGTCTATTAATCTAAAAAAAGACCCTATTGAAGCGTTGCTTTTTAAGCCACTCCATGGCCTACCTCGTTGACCCTCTCGCTTGTCAACTTTTGTTTTGTTTATGGCCACTAAGCAGACTTTGCCAGCTCTTGGAAGTCCCCCACTTTACAATTTGAGGAGGTCAGGTCTAGGATCCAAGGCGTCTTTATTAATGAAAAATTGATGGCAGTTTTGGAGCATAATCATGATAGGTTTCTTTCAGCTTGGCAACCTTGGGTGGACTACCACCCAATTTCTCCTTTTAACACGAAGCTTACTAATCTTTGATGTGTTGGGATTTTCCCCTTCAATCCCCCTATGTGGGGGTCGTGTCTCCCGGCCCTCCCGTCAGACAAACTTCTTTTTTTTTTGCTGGTCTGTTTCTTTCTTCCCTTTGTTCTTTTCCTTTTTTTTTTTTCCTGTCTTTTCTGGAGGGGGGGGGGGTCTGGGGTTCCTGAATCCTTGGTCCTCTTTGGATTTTCTCTCACTTTTTTTCTTTCTTCCTTCTTCCACATGGTTTGTTCCAAATAGACCAATTGCTTGTCATTTGTTGTTGTTATCTGATAGTTCTATGATTCTCAGGGAAAATATTTCTTCAAGAGGACGAGGCTCTCTCTGTGTTTTTGATGCTTTTCTCGAAGGTATCTTATGTATTTTATAACGTGATTGTGGGCTTCGTAGCCCCCTGTCTTATAATGTGTCATCTGGATCCCTGTGTGGGCCTTATATGTCTATTCCTGTGTTTCTGTGTGGTGTTTCCTTGTCCTCTGTTGTCTGGTGCTGCTTTCTATCATATGATTTGTCATGATTTGTATGTTTCTTTCACTCTGTTCAATAAAACGTTTAGTACAAGAAATAATGCTCGTAATAGTGTATTAGCAGAAGTTTTTTTAGGCGGAGAGTAGACGCTCTGCTCTTGGAGGTATAGGGTGATGACTAGCATCGTGTAGGTTAGCGTAGTGTAGTTCAGTGTAGGTCCTGCCCTGAAAGAGTCTACCTTGTCGTGGTGGGCAGGCTTGTCATCTTTTGGTTAAAAATGTCAAAACTGGAGAAAGAATGTATTGTCTCTGGGCAGTTTCATTTTTGACCATGAGATTCAACTAAAAGACTCCTAGATTTCATATAGACAGACCAGAAAAAAATAGTTATATCTCTATATAGAAAAAAAGATGCAGACAGTAATCTGTACAAACTATTTTAAAGTGGCTTTGTATGTTATCAGCATTTTTAATGCTACACGTTTATTCCTTCCATTTCATGCCGGCAACATTTCTCTGATCTAATGTTTACAGGGGTATACTCTCTGGCCACGACACGACTCTGGAGATTTCTCTGCTGACCCACGGATGTTGATCAGGTGTCCAGGTAGGGTGGCGGCTTTCTCTTTGGGTCCTCATGCTGTTAGGTCTGCTGTCATAGGACTGCCTTGGTCATTCTTCTCCTCTGATCAGTCCTCAGTGTTGCCAATATAGAAATAATGCTCGTTCAGCAATCTTGGTCAAATGATCGGCCTATTTCTTTGTGAACCTCAAAAGTTTGACTAAAACTCTGGCCACTAGACTGAATGCGTTAATCCCTACTTTGACTGATAAAGATCAAGTACGTTTCGTACCTGGATGCCAGGCGGCTGATAATATCCGCTGCTCTGTTTTAATCAGTCACTTCGCTCGGATGCGATCCCGTGATCTTATGTTTTTGTCCTTGGACATGACTAAAGCCTTTGACACTCTTTCTTGGAATTATTTGCAGATTTCCTTGCGGAGATGGGGTGTAGAAGTTTATTTTCTTCGGTGGATTTATAGACTTTATAGTACTCCGTTCGCTACAGTTCGCTATCATGGGGTTGAATCCTCTCGGTTTCAAATTAGGGGTGGTACGCCTCAGGGTTGTCCCTTGTCTCCTCTTCTTTTTTATCATGGCCCTAGATCCCCTAACTGTTCGTATTCGGCTTCATGCGGACATTTCGGGTCTTGTGTTGGTGTGGGTACATCATACGATTGTGCCTTTTGCGGACGATATCCTGATGTATCTCTCTTCAACATTTGTTTCTCTCCCTAATCTCCTTTTGCTTCTTACTTATTTTGCTCATCTCTCGGGTTTACATGTAAATCCTATATGAAGTCAATGACTATGAATATTTCCCTTCTTCAATGGGCTGTGGCGCATCTTCAATCCCAATTTCCATTTCAATGGACCTCCGCTCTTCCTTATTGGGAAGTTAAATTTACACCTTCTTATGATTTGTTATACCCGGCAAATATTCCTCCCCTACTTTCTCAGCTTACCAAGTTGATCTCTTCTTGGCAATCCATGACCTTATCATGGTTCAGTAGGGCTCATGCGATTAAAATGACCTACCTTCTGAAATTATTGTATCCTTTTCAAGTGTTCCCTGTTCGGGTTCCACCTCATACACTCCGTATTTTACTACACCAAATTTTGCCTTTTGTTTGGGCTTCGGCACTATTCCTCCCACTGACACCAATGATGGGGCACTATTCTTCCCACTGACACCAATGATGGGGCACTATTCCTCCCACTGACACCAATGATGGGGCACTATTCTTCCCACTGACACCAATGATGGGGCACTATTCCTCCCACTGATACCAATGAGGGGCACTAGTCCTCCCTCTGACACCAATGATGGGACCCTATTCCTCCCACTGACACCAATGATGGGGCACTATTCCTCTCACTCTCTGGTCATCCCCTTTACTGTGTCCGCAGTCTCTGGTCATCCCATGTACTGTGTCCGCAGTCTCTGGTCATCTCCTGTACTATGTCCGCAGTCTCTGGACATCTCCTGTATTGTGTCCGCAGTCTCTGGCCATCTCCTGTACTGTGTCCGCAGTCTCTGGTCATCTCCTGTACTGTGTCCGCAGTCTCTGGTCATCTCCTGTACTGTGTCCGCAGTCTCTGGTCATCTCCTGTACTATGTCCGCAGTCTCTGGTCATCTCCTGTACTGTGTCCGCATTTGTTCATAGTTTTTTTTTTTAAACTATAGTCCGGCACTCCAACGGTCTGAGGGACAGTGAACTGGCCCCCAGTTTAAAAAGTTGAGGACCCCTGGCCTAAACCATTGAAACCTGTTATGGCTCATTCTTTGAAAATCTGGGACTCATGTAAGTATTCGGCGGGACTACTCTCCCCACATTTACCTCTTCTACAGTTATTCAACTGTCCGCTTTTTCCCCCGGGGAATTCTGATGAGATGGCATTTCTTTGGTAAATAATCCATTGCTTTACATCTGATCACTCATTGGTCGGGGTCTGCATACATTCGCGCAACTTCGAGAGTCATGCTATTCCTCCCTCAGAGATATTTCCATATTTGGAAATATGTCATTTTCTTGCACCCTTGATTCGCAGACGGGATTCCCCCCGAACTTTATCTGGTTTTGAATCGCTTTGTAAGGCGTCGACTTCCACTAAAGGTGCCCTCTCTCATGTTTATTTATCAATCCAGAATCATATGGCTGAACCTTTACCTACCAATTGCGTACAATGGATTGTGGAGCTTCAGATGGAAATCTGCTGAGGATTGGGGGCCTATGTGACAAGCGGTTTCTCGATGCTCTCGGAATATACCGGCGTTAGAGAATTCCTTTAAGGTGATCTCGGGATGGTATTTTACCCCATCTCGATTAGCTAAATTTATACCAGATCATGACTCGCAGTGTTTTCATGGCTGTTCTCTAGAGGGT
>CATNWA010004679.1:0-13843 GCA_951230385.1 Staurois parvus
GTGGGTTGGGTGACAGGTTGCCTTTTTATGAATGAATGGATCTGGTTATCAAAGCAACCTCCTGCATGGACGCCATGTCAATGTTAAAGCCTGTTGAGGCAGATCAGTATATAATAGACGAGTAAAAGTGAAAATGAATAGATCTCCTGGGTGTCTAGGATAGTATTTGAGTGTATGAAATAATAGATCAATTCACAGAAGATCATGTAAAATGGCAGAGAGCACACAGTTAAACCTTTGACCGCCGCACATGTTAATCCCTTCCTGCCCAGTGCCATTAGTACAGTGTCAGTGCTTTTTATTAGAACTGATCACTGTATTGGTATCACTGGCGATGTTAGTGACACCAAGGCCCTGATTTACTATTGTGCCTGGGCGCATATCTGTGGGCGAACGTCTAATTTTTACAAGCGATCGTCTACTTTTACCCCGCAACGAGATTTACTATTGAGCAGACTTGGTAAGAGGTATGTCTAACACCATGAAAAATCACTGCAGAGACATGTTCACTTTGAAATTTGCTTTGCCAAATATCAGGACTTCACTTTTAAAACAAATATCTGCCATTTAAAAAAAAAAAAAAAACATCATTGATGTTACATGGGGCGGGGTTTCTCAGATGATATCCCTGGCTGGCCCCGCCCTAACCTAATTAAGAGCTGTCACCCTGTCTCTCCACTGAGGCTAACTAGCTGTATGCAGGAGACAGTCTGACAGTTCTTATATAGATAAGGGGCGGGGACAGCAAGCATGTGACATGGGGCAGGGTCACTCAGATGATGTCCCCGGCTGGCCCCGCCCCTAACCTATTTGAGAACTGTCAGCGAGACTTTTTTCCAGAAGGCTGGAAGCCTCCAACGGGACCAGAACTTTTTTTTTTCTTTTTTCAGTTCGCCGCCGCCGTGATTGACGTTGAATCTACTTCGGGGGACATTGTTTTAATAAAGGACTTGTCAAAGACCCTGTACTGTGTTTTTTTTTTACACCACACTTTGTTTTTTTTGTGAATGAGTTGCGGGACTGTAAGGGATCGCGGCGGCAAGTGACTCCACGCACGCGCGGAGCACAGCACCAATCCATCCTATCCGACGGACTCTGAGACCTGTACGGCGGCGGCCGCGCATGCGCACTCGCGATTGCAGCCGCTCACCCGGCACCAATAGCAGGGCAGGGCGCACTATTTAAACCTGCCCTGCACTAACACCCATTGCCGTATGGTCTCTTCTGTGTTCCTGTGATCCTAGATTTGTTGCGGACCCTGCCTGCACCTGACCACCGCTGACTTCTCCTGCTCTGATTCCCTGGCTAGTCTGACTTCTCTTCTGCATACTCCGTACCTGATCTGAACCCCTGTTGCCGACCCCTGCAAGTGACCTGACTATTCTTCCACCTGCCGCCTTGTACTACGCTGACCCCACTGTTACTGACCCGGCTCATTGACCACGCTTACTACTCTGCCATCCATCCATCCCGCTCGGATTCCCGTCTTCCACCTCTTTACATCAGACTCTCTACCTGCACATACCTCTGGCGGGTCCCGCTGCCACAGACGGGGGTACTCAGGGGTCGCGACCTGGTCCTTGTCTGCTCCAAGCCCATCCCCACCATCAGGGGCTCTGGTGAACAAGCAGACTGGGGCTTAGACTCCGCGCCCTGGGGAATCCTGTCCTGTGGACTGCTAGGGGCCCCGCTAGGTGGTTTATAACAGAACCATACGGCCATGACGGAGCCTGGAAGAGGACCATCCCCACTGGAAGACATATGTCGGCATTTGGCGACACTAACCCAAGCCGTCCAATCGCTGCAGGAGGATTACACACACCTCGATGGCCGGATTCAGACTTTGGCCGCACCTGCGGCTCCATCCCAATGCTCGGGTTCCACCACGGCAGCAGGAGAACCAACAGAACCCCCCAGCAGGGCAGTATTCACGTTGCCTCCACCAGAGCCCCAAGTACCGTTGCCAGAATGCTTCAGCGGGGATCGAACAAAGTTCAGGGCCTTCCGGAACGCCTGCCAGTTGTACTTTAGCCTACAGCCCCGGACATTTTCTTCTGAAACAGTGAAGGTGGGTTTCGTCATCTCCTTACTCCTGGATCAGCCCCAGGGCTGGGCCCACCGGCTGATGGAGACCCACGACCCCCCACCTAGGGTCCGTGACCGACTTTTTCAACATGATGGCAGTCCTCTATGACGATCCGCAGCGGGCAGCATCCGCGGAATCGGCACTGTATTCTCTCCGGCAAGGCCGCCCGGGCAGCGGAAGAATATGTAGCTGATTTCAGACGCTGGATGGGGGACACCCGGTGGAATGATGTCGCATTACGCCACCAGTTCCGCAGGGGTCTGTCTGAAACACTTAAAGATGAGTTAGCCAGGGTGGACCTGCCTGACTCTCTGGAAGATCTCATCACCCTGGTCATACAGATCGACCCGCAGGCTGCGGGAACGCAGGTTAGATAGGTCAAGCCCAGAACCAGGACCCCCATGGGCACTAGCCCGCACCCCGGTCCAAACCCTGCCCGAAAGAGATGCGAACTTGGATCCTGGGGGAACACCAATGCCTAGGCAATTCAGACAGGCATGGCCCTCACTATCAGTGGAGGAACGCCAGAGACGACGGGTGAACAACCTCTGTCTATACTGTGGGGGAACTGGTCATGTGGTGCGTTCTTGCCCAGCGAAATTGGGTAAGTGCACTTCCATTTTCTCTACTGTTTCCTCTAAACATAGTAATCATGCCAATTATGTAGCCATACTCTCGTGTCTTTTCTACTCCCAGGGAGAACCGTGTCAGCAATAGCAATTATCGATTCCGGGGCTTGTAGTTGCTTTATTGATCTAGATTTTGCCACCCAACAGAACATTCCTCTCCAGACCAGGGAACACGGGCTTAATATCTTTTTAGCAGATGGGTCACGTATTAAGTCAGGGCTGGTGGACCAGGAGACCCCACTTATCCGTACCACAGTGGGTAACCATCACCGGGAGCTCCTTCGTTTGGATGCTATCGCAACCCCTCTGTTTCCAGTTATCCTGGGACTCCCGTGGTTGCAGGCACACAACCCCCAAATTGACTGGAAGACGGGGTCTATCCAGTTTCCATCATCTTACTGCCAGGAACATTGTCACGCCCCAACCTCTGTGGTTCCCCAGTCGCTTTTCTGTATCGACGGGGACACCGAGCTTGTCCAGATCATTCCCCCGGCCTACCACGACTACTTAGACGTTTTTAGTAAGCGGGGTGCTGACACTCTCCCTCCACATCGGGCCTATGACTGTCCTATCGACCTCCTACCCGGATCCGAGATTCCGTTCGGACGGATTTTCCCCCTATCAGAGCGAGAGTTGGAGGTACTCAAGGAGTACATTGACGAGAACCTTGAGAAGGGGTTTATCCGTCCCTCCACGTCACCGGCCGGGGCGGGAATCTTCTTTGTCGAAAAGAAAGACAAGTCCCTCAGACCCTGTATCGACTACCGTGACTTGAACAGGATTACAGTTAAGAATCGTTACCCCCTCCCTTTGGTCCCGTAACTGTTCCAAAGGTTAAAGACGGCAGCCATATTTACCAAGCTAGACTTGAGGGGCGCATATAACTTGGTGCGCATCAGAGAGGGGGACGAGTGGAAGACAGCATTCCGCACAAGATTCGGGCACTTCGAATATCTTGTCATGCCCTTCGGACTGTGCAATGCCCCAGCCACATTTCAGCATTTCATTAACGACATATTCCGAGATTATCTGGACGTTTTTGTGGTAGTATACCTGGATGACATCTTGATTTTTTCCCCTTCTCTGGAAGACCATAGGGGTCATGTCAGAAAGGTGTTGGAACGTTTACGCCAACATGGGCTGTATGCGAAAGCTGACAAATGCAGCTTTGAGCAGCACAGCATTGCATTTTTGGGGTTGATCATCTCCACCACGGGGGTTGCGATGGATCCCCAGAAGGTCTCGGCAATCTTAGAATGGCCAGTACCCACAGACAAGAAGGGCATACAACGCTTTATAGGATTTGCCAATTTCTACCGGAAATTCATTAAGAACTTTTCAGGCCTAGTGTCTCCCATTATGCAGCTCACCAAACAGGGAACCCGTTTTCGATGGACGCCCGAGGCTCAAGCAGCATTTGAGACGTTGAAGAAACTGTTTACTACTGCCCCTATCCTTAGCCATCCTGACTCCTCCCTGCCGTACATTTTGGAAGTGGACGCTTCGGAGAACGCAGTTGGGGCCATCCTGTGCCAACGGAAGGGAACCAAGGAAATTATGCACCCGGTAGTAGCATTTTTTTCGAGGAAGTTGACGTCTGCAGAGAGAGAAATTATGATATTGGCGGCCGGCAGCTTCTGGCTATCAAGACAGCGCTGGAGGAGTGGAGGTATCTACTGGAAGGGGCCCAACATCCAATCTTGATTTTTACTGACCACAAGAATCTAGAATACCTGAGGACAGCCAAACGTCTGAGACCACGCCAAGCAAGATGGGCACTCTTCTTCGCCAGATTCGCATTCCACATCACATACCGACCCGGGTCCAAGAATACAAAGCCAGACACTCTCTCACGTATGTTCGAAGACCCAGGAGAAGTTTCTCGACCAGACACCATCCTGTCCACAGGAAACTTCCTCGCTCTCCAGTCAGAGCTACGCTCCAGGCTTCAATCCGCATCCATAGGAATGCCAAGCCCACCTGGGGTATCTCTACAGATTAGGGAGGGTCTCTGTTGGAAAGAAGGGCAGATCATTGTACCTGAGGAGATCCGAACCTTAGTACTGGGGCACTGCCATGATCATCCTCTAGCAGGTCATTTTGGAAACGCGAAGACTCTAGAGTTACTCCAGCGGACGTTCTGGTGGCCAAACATGGCGAAAGACTGTGAACTTTATGTGAGAACCTGCGCCACGTGTCAGAGAAACAAGCCCACCAGAAATAAGGCCTGGGGTCTACTACGACCATTGCCTATACCAGATCGGCCATGGCAGATGATCTCCATGGATTTTATAGTGGAGCTCCCACTATCTCAAGATCATTCAGTGATTTTCGTAATTGTAGATCGGTTGTCGAAGATGGCCCATTTCCTGCCGCTAAAAATACACCCTCAGCTATGGAAACAGCACAAATTTTCGTGAAGGAGGTAGTGAAACTCCATGGTGTGCCAGAAGACATTGTCTCGGATCGAGGGGCCCAATTTACGTCCAAGGTCTGGAAAGCACTATGCGAGGTTCTGGGAATCAAGCTGTCCCTTTCATCGGCCTACCACCCTCAGACGAATGGGCAGACAGAAAGGACAAACCAGACACTGGAACAGTACTTGCGATGTTACACGTCTTTCCTCCAGGACGACTGGCTGGCACTCTTGCCATTAGCGGAGTTCGCGTATAATAACGCAAAGCACTCTGCTACGGGGCAATCCCCCTTCTTCGCTAATTACGGGTTTCACCCCACATTTTTACCTGACCTAATTCCGGAAAGCCCGGTCCCAGCTACGCAGAACATGCTAGAGTTTTTTTCCACCAATAACAAGGTGCTTCAAGAAGCCATGTCAAAGGCCCAAGAAGACAGTAAGAGGGCCTTCGACAGGAGAAGAAGAGGTGAATTGAGTTTGCAACCAGGAGACCAGGTTTGGCTAGCTACTACCAATTTGAGGATGTCTTGCCCCTCGAAGAAGTTGGGACCAAAATTTATGGGTCCATTCCGGGTGAAACGGAGGATCAATGAGGTGGCATATGAGCTGGCACTCCCAGGAAACTTCAAGATTCACCCAGTGTTTCATGTGTCGTTACTGAAACCAGCAACGCCAGATCCCTTTCCCGGACCGAAGATCCAGGCCTCCTGAGCCTATAACCATTAACGAACAGGAAGAATTCGAGGTTGAGGCAATCATCGATTGCAGGAAAAGAGGCGGTCAGACACAGTTCCTAATCAAGTGGAGGGGCTATGGCCCTGAAGAGAATTCATGGGAACCGGCCCAAAATGTCCATGCCCCTAGACTGGTTCGGGAGTTCTATCGCAACCACCCACGGAGGAGAAGCCGGTTGGGCATCCGGAGGATGCCCATAGGGGGGGGCAATGTCAGGGATCGCGGCGGCAAGTGACTCCGCGCATGCGCGGAGCACCGATCCATCCTATCCGACGGACTCTGAGACTTGTACGGCGGCGGCCGCGCATGCGCACTCGCGATCGCGGCCGCTCACCCGGCACCAATAGCAGGGCAGGGCGCACTATTTAAACCTGCCCTGCACTAACACCCATTGCCGTATGGTCTCTTCTGTGTTCCTGTGATCCTAGATTTGTTGCTGACCCTGCCTGCACCTGACCACCGCTGACTTCTCCTGCTCTGATTCCCTGGCTAGTCTGACTTCTCTTCTGCATACTCCGTACCTGATCTGAACCCCTGTTGCCGACCCCTGCAAGTGACCTGACTATTCTTCCGCCTGCCGCCTTGTACTACGCTGACCCCACTGTTACTGACCCGGCTCGTTGACCACGCTTACTACTCTGCCATCCATCCATCCCGCTCGGATCCCGTCTTCCACCTCTTCACATCAGGCTCTCTAACTGCACATACCGCTGCCACAGACAGGGGTACTCAGGGGTCGCGACCTGGTCCTTGTCTGCTCCAAGCCCATCCCCACCATCAGGGGCTCTGGTGAACAAGCAGACTGGGGCTTAGACTCCGCGCCCTGGGGAATCCTGTCCTGTGGACTGCTAGGGGCCCCTCTAGGTAGTTTATAACAGGGACCATGTACCGCAGACTCATTCACGTGGGGGGGGGGGTCGGTAACTGGGGGCCCCCTTGTTAAAGGGTGATTCCAGATTCTGATAAGCCCCCCGCCCGCAGACCCCCACAACCACCGGCCAGGGTTGTGGGGAAGAGGCCCTTGACCCCATCAACATGGGGACAAGGTGCTTTGGGGGGGGGGAGCCCCTCCTGCCCAAAGCACCCCCCCATGTTGAGGGCATGTGGCCTGTATGGCTCAGGAGGGGGAGGCACTCGATCGTCCCCCCCCCCCCCCCTTTCCTGACCTGCCGGGCTGCATGCTCGGATAAGGGTCTGGTATGGATATTGGGGGGTACTCCACGCTGTTTTTTTTTTTAAATTGTCGGCGTGGAGTTACCCCTTAACATCCATACCAGACCCGAAGAGCTTGGTATGGATGGGAGGGGGGACCCCACGCTGTTTTTTTTGATTATTTAATTCACGGAAATAATTTAAAATTGAGCTGTCAGTGGGAAACCCCGATGACAGCTGAAACATTCCTTCAGTCCCTGCAGAGAGCTCCGCTATTATATTTGACATTAAAAAGTATAGAGACTGCAACATTGTAAATATTTGTATCCATTTCGGATATAGATGTTTTTATTCGGATACATATAGATACAATGTTGCAACCTTTTTATACTTTTTAATGTCAAATATAATAGCGCAGCTCTCTGCAGGGACAGAAGTAATTACTTCGCTATTATATTTGCCGGCCATAGACGGGGCGAAAATCGCACAATTTTTTTTACCGTTGGTGGTAACGTCGGCCCATTGAACAACCGATTTTTTTTTTTTGTCTGTTTTTTTTTTAAAAAACGGCCAGTTTTCACCCCATCTATGGCCTGCATTTTACTTTTTCTTTTTTTTTTTATTCTTCTTTTTCATTTTCTTCTTTTTCTTGCAGGTCATGGCTCATGCACAGATTTTTTATCTGTAAAAAGATCAGCCAATTTGCCGATCATTGCAGCTAAAATCGGGCCGATTTTTATCCAAATTTACCGATTAAAAAAAGTGGCAAAATCCCAAAAAATGGCTGACCACCAATTAACCCACTAATGGCCCGAAAATCAGCCGATTTTTTTTGTTCCGGCCGATTTTAGACCCATCTAAAGTAGGCCATAGATGGGTGTAAAATCGGCAGATTTTTCTGCCGAAAAAAAAATCGAACGATTTTCGGGCCGTTAGTGGGTAATTGGTCGGCCGTTTTTTCGGCATTTTGGCACATTTTTTTTTATCAGTAGATTTGGAAAAAAAATTTCCAACTTTAATGATAAACAAAATATGCTAAAATCCTGAAAAAATGGCCGACCAATTAACCCACTAACGGAAGAGGCCCTTGTCCCCATTAACATGGGGACAAGGTGCTTTGGGGGGGAGCCCCCCCTGCCCCCAAAGCACCCCCCCCCCATGTTTGAGGGCATGTGGCCTGGTATGGTTCAAGAGAGGGGGGGCGCTCGCTGGTCCCCCCCCCCTTTCCTGACCTGCCGGGCTGCATGCTCGGATAAGGGTCTGGTATGGATTTTGGGGGGGATCCCCAAGCTGTTTTTATTTTAATTTTGGCGTGGAGTTACCCCTTAATATCCATACCAGACCCGAAGGGCTTGGTGTGGATGGGAGGGGGGGGCCCCATGCTGTTTTTTTATTTATTATGGTGCTGGTTTTTAAATGTAATTTTCCCTTTTTTTTTTCTTCACTATAGCTCAGAACTTCACCTGTCACTTCCCCCAGCTAAAAGAGAAAGTTTTCTTGGAATTTATATCCCTAAAGGAAACAATGTTTACTTTGAGTTTATTAAAAGATACAAACTTTTCTGTAACTTCAGGGAAAGTGACTTCTAAGCTTGTGAACTATAGTGAAGAAAAAAAAAAGGCTGGCATTTGCATTTTTAAAATCAGCGCCAACATACACTTTGTATTGCGAAAAAAATTATTAATTGTGTAAACTGAGGCATTATTTTCAATGGATTTTTTATTCGTAAACCGAAAATTACGTTAACCGAGGCGCTGGTAAACCGAGGTACGCCTGTATTAGTATTGCAATCCTTTGTATTGGGATACATAGAACCAACATACATCTGAATTGGCAACATAGCACAACATTTGTCGCATTTGAGATATCTGGCTAGTTACACTGACCTTGCCCAGGGACCTAGGATTGATTCACACCACAGAAATACAGGCAGGGATTTAGTGTTCAACAGCTCCGTGGATTAGTGGTTAGCCACTACTGTCCCACAACACTAGGGTTGTTGGTTTGAATCCCAACCACAGCAATGAATTTGCATGATCTCCGTGTGTGACTACCCTAACATACATGTGCTGGTGGCAGCATCTTTGTTTTCTGCTTAAATGATCCCTAGAATGTGAATTAGAATGAGGCCTTGTCTGTTCAAACACCTTTAAAGTAGCACCTTATGTGAATGTCAAAGGATGGGATGAGATAAGGGCCTGGGCTAATGATTGATTGGATAATGCTGGTTTGCACTCCACCGTCCTTTTGGAAAGTGTCGTCAAACCATGAGAAGAGATGTGAGCGAAAGAAATGGATAAAAAAAAAAAAAATAAAATAATGACATGGAGTCTCCCCTCCCCCCCAAATCCATAACAGACCCTTATCTTAGCATGCAGATACCGCATGCCTTCAAAGATTTATTTCCTTTGTTGAATTGCCTGCTTGGTTCACACTAGATGTGATTTAAAATTGTGCTTTTTGTTGCCAATTTCACCGTGTTTTTCTGTAGATTTACCAATGAGTTATTGCGTTTTCAATTGTGTTTTTGCATTACGATTTCTATTGTAGTCTATATGTGAAATCACTATCACTACAAAATGCTGAAAAACTTAGATGAGAACTACTTTTGAAATTGTGCTGCAGCAAATAGCTTACGTTAAGACACTCACATCCACATTCATTAGATCGGATATTAGGTACAATTTCAATTCCCAAATCGCACCTGAAATCGTGCACCCTGGATGCGACTTGCAAATCGTATGCCAAGTCGCACCCTATTGTCTGCTATTAGAGCAGTCACATGGTTTCCAAAGTAGTACATGTACTACTTTTGTGACGATTTGCATAGATATCTGTGTCAGATGTCTTGCAAATCGTAAGGAAATCGGCATCTTCACTGTACGTCGCACAATTTCAAATCGGCTTTGATGTGACCGGGGGGTGGTAAGGCCTTTTTATGTTTGATTTCCTGAGTGTTTTTCCGATTTATGGGAAATGCCTCATTCTAGCAAAAGTGAATTGACATTTTCAGTATTGCATGCGAAATGTGGTCATGTGTGACTGCCTCAACTCATGCAAATAATCTGGAGTGAATTGTGCCCATAGGGCCAAGAAATATTGCCAATAGGGTTCCCTTTCACATCCCTGTTCAATGTTCTGTTGTATGCTGCACAGGTACACTTCACTGTGGCTTTATTTCGGACTCTGATTTGTGGGCCTGTATACCAAGGGTTAAACACAGGTGGGAAGAGAATTTAATCAGGTGCAAACACTTTCTCTGACCAAATGAATGACAGTGGTGAGTCTGGCCTACCTTATATAAACAGAGATGCAGTTGTGGCTGATTTTTTGCCTGTGTACAGGCACATTATTTCTGCATGTCCTTGTCTGTGGTGGTTTGGGGAGGAAGAGATATTGTGGTGAATTGCCCCAGGCCACACTCACGCTGTGTTTTGATGTGGGCTGTAAATGTTTTGCATATTCTTCCTTCTAAGGTGTGTTTGTGTGTTGTTGTTGTACAATGATTGTGTTTTTATTATCTTTGCATTGTATTTCTAACACATGTCCATTGCTCTGCTCTTCCAAGTTTGCTTTATTTAGAATGAAATACAGTTTTCAGACAAACATGGTGAGAAATGTATGTGTGGGGGATTGGGGGAGGTGGGAGGTGTTTTTATTTTGGCACGTATGTATTTTTATATTGATATTTCAATCTGCAGCTTTGTTTTGTGAATAAGCCCAAGTGATATTAACTGTTTGTTTCCCTGCTGTAACCTGTGAAAGCACAGTTCATTAGAAGTATAATCTTTTAGATTGTAAGCTCTTATGAGCAGGACCGTTCTATTTTAGCAACATCAATCCTGTGTTTTTTTTGTTTTTTTTTTCACACCAAGATATTGAATGTAGCTTTTTGATGCTGTCCAAATAAATGTGGAATGTGTATTTGATCAATAAACATTTGGACTATGTATTTTTGGGGGGGATTATTTCATGTTCCTAGTTGAATGTTGCACAGGTGGCTAAATAAATGGTTAGCACTTCCACCTGGCAGTACTAGGGTCGTTGGTTCGAATCCCAGCCATGGCACCTCCTGCCTGGAGTTTGCATGTTCTCCCTGTGCCTGTGTTTCCTCTGGGTACTCTGGTTTCCTCCCACACTCTAAAGACATGCTGAGGTAGGTTAAGTGGATCCTGTCAAAATTGGCCGTAGTATATGTATGAATGTAGTTGAGGGGCTCTTAGTACAGGCCTCTTGAGGGTTAGGGACTGATGTGAATTTACCATATCTATATGTAAAGCGCTGCATAAATTTGACAGCGCTATACAAGTATCTGAAATGCACTAGCAAACCCCTAACACGTTATTTTTGCGATAGCTATCTAATATGCCCAAATCTTCTTGTTAAGAGCGCACATGTGCAAGTATAGTCCAAAATCAACAAACCAAAAGCCCCTATTGCATCACAAGACCATGTTAACTACCAATGAATAGGTCGTGTTCAATGTGCAGCGAGCTATTCTTATTTCTACAATCCTCTTACAGTAATAAACTTGGCCCCCAATTTATGTTGACTTTGGGCCTTTTACTTGGCAAAAAAATATATATTTGCCAATGTCATATCATAGACCCAACCTGAAAAAATGGATATTCTCGATACCTATAGGTGAGACCTAATATAAAGTTGTGTCCTACAAAAATTATTCACACCCCCCCCCTGAAATGGAGGTGGGTGTGGGCCAGGGGTTTGGACCAAGGACATTCAATCTTAGTACTTAGTACGACTCCTTTTTCAGTTTATAAATGCTTTTATAACGTGAAGCATAGCTTGACACACGAGTTTGCAGCGATCTACGGGTATCTTTCGCCCATTCTTCTTGGGCAAAGGCCTCCAGTTCAGTCAATCTTAGGCTTGCGCACTGCGCATCGGCTTTCTTTAAGTCCCACCAGAGGTTCTCAATCGGATTTAAGTCTGGTGACTGCGATGGCCACCCCCAAAATTTTTCCACCCCCTTTCCCCCTCTGAAACCTGCCGGGAATTGGAGGTTTGTTTGGGGGTTTCCTTGCCCCCCTGTTGAAAACCCCCCAAGTCCCCCCCCCCAAGCCCCGGGTTTGCCTGTGACGGAGGCACCCCGTTTCCACCCCAATTCTCCGGGGTACTGAAGAGTTTTTCTTTTGGTCCCTTGCACACGCTGAAGTTTCCCCTTTGAAACCTGCAGAAGCAAAAAACCCCAAACCCTTTTAATTGCCCCTTTCCCCCAAATTCCTTCACATTTGGAAAGGTGTTCTTTTATCAAAGGCCTTGTTCCCTTCCTCCCCAAAACATAGCGTTGATCCAGGGGCCCAAAAACAGTTCAAATTTTTTGTTTAATCAGCCCAACCAAAACATATCCCAAATTTTTGGGGGTTTTGTCCCACATGGCCTTTTTGGGCTTTATGCAGTCGACTCTTTCTTTTTCTTTGGGGGACGCAAGGGGGTAGGGCCTGGGGTTCTGGCACGGGGGCCCTTTCCCTTTTACGCATTTGTGGTCTTTTTTGCCCGGGCCCTGAAACTTCTGTACCCACATCTGAAAAAATTTTTTTTCCCTCAGTTCCTCGCGTCACACGGGGATTTTTTCCACTTTTACGCTTCAGGTAGGACAGCAGTCGAAGTCAGCATCTTCTTTCTGCCCGCCCAGGTAGCGTTTAAACCCAGTGCCTTTCCCTTTTAAATTTGGGGAAATGATGTTTTCCTTGGGTGTCTCTTGGTTTTTTTAAACATCTTTGAAATTTCTTCTTTTTAGCCATTCCCCTTCCTGTGAAAAAAAATCACCTCTTTTTTTGTTTCCTGGACCATTCTCTTGCCTTCCCCTTTTTTTGAAACCCCACACCAGTAAATGTTAGGGGGAGCTGAGTACACAGTCTTTTAAAGCTGCCTAATTGGTGCTTTTATGCTTGATTTTTGGGTCGGTGACACCCCAAAGGGGTTTTCAATACCTGGTGGAAAAACACCTGTATGAACCCTTTTTTCTTCAGAGTGGTAGTCTTTAAGGGGGTTTAATAATTGTTGGGGAATGGGAAAAAACCCCATAAGAAAACCCCTTTATACTGTATTAAATTTAAAAATTGATGTCTTTAGGGTTTCATTTGGGGGAGTTACAAACCCTCCTTGGGAGGATTTGATTTGAATTTCAATTCCAAATGTACATTGTCCCTAAACCCCCCTTTTCGGGATTGGGGGTTTTTGAATAATTTGGCCACAACTGTATTTGGGGGGGAATGTCATTACCAAATGGAGCCGTATGTAAAAATTGTATTGTGCACAAAAAAAACGCCCAAAACGGCTGTTTTTGGGGGGGCGTTTGAGCGCTGTCCCTTACCGGAAATTAAATCCCAAAAGTTGTTGGAAAAAAGGAAAAGTTTGCACACAAAAAGGAAAATTGGGGAAAAAAAAAAAAAAAAAAAAGTGATTTGGAAAGGGAGGTAGTTTTTAAGAGGGGTTTTAGTGGTTAATTTTGCCCCAAGGGCCCCATTTTTTTTTTGTGAATTGTTTTTTGTTTGGGAATTCCCGACCAAAACTGGACATGGCAAAAATCGGTTCTCCCCAAGGGGTGATCCTTTATTTTCTGGGGAAACAATTTTAATAATTGTTTTATTTTCAGTTGGGAAAAAATGTCCAATTCCTAGTTTCCCTTGAGGGGACATTTGCAGAGGTTTTAAGGTTCTTTCTAACTATACAGGGGGCACAGGAAACCAAAACTTCCCAAACCCCGGGCCCCTGTTAGATAACATAGGGCCCCCTTTCGCATACCCCCACAGCCCCCCCCGCCAAAAGAAATTTTCCAAATTTTTTTATGATAAAAATTTC
>CATNWA010004680.1:0-15033 GCA_951230385.1 Staurois parvus
TTTTCCCATTTTTCACAGTTGTTTTTTCAATTTATTGCAATGTATGGTTACATCTTGGTTATAAATTTTCGTGGGATATTTTTTTGCACTTTTTTTATGCTAGAAGTTTTAGATTTGAGACAGTTAATAGTATACAATTTATTGATTATATTGATTTAAATTTATTAACTTTGTTATGATTTTGCCACATAGTTCATAGAATTCTTATTTAAGGAATAATAATTTAATTCAATATAACGTTTCGAATTTACTTATGACAATCATGATAGGATATATATATAGTATACATACCATTAACACACACACACACTCACATATATATATTACAGTGGAGGAATAGACGTATTTGAACACCCTGCGGATTTTGCGAAGTTCTCCCACTTAGAAATCATGGAGGGGGGTCTGAAAATTCACAACATTGTTGGTGCATTCCCACTCTGGAGAGACAGGAATTTAAAAACAAATTCATGAAAATCACATTCTATGATTTTTAAAGAATTTTATTTGTCTTGCATTGATGTACATTAAGTTGTTGAACACCTAAGAAACCAGGCAAGAAAATCTGGCTCTCAATGAACCTGTTACTGTGCCTTATAAAAAGTCACACCTCTACTCCACGCTTTAATCTAAACTTAGTAGCACCTGTCTGTGCTCTTTAAAGAACACCTGTCCAAACACAGTCAGTCAGGACACCAACTACTACCATGGGGCAAGATCAAAGAGCTGTCAAAAGGGACAACAAGGAGACATTATTGTGGACCCTCCACAAGGCTGGAAGTACTAACGGGTAATTGCCATGCAGCTTCGGTGACAATAGATAAACTGTTGGAAGCAATAGTTAGAAAATGGAACGATGCTAAAAGACGACTGTCAATTCACCCTCGCACTAGGGCTCCCATGCATGATCTCACCTCGGTGGGGTAATCACTGAATGATAAGAAAGGTAAAGGCGAGATCAAGGCCCAAGAAAAACTAACAAGGGAGGAGGCTGGTCAATTGACTTGGTAAGAAGAGATGGGAACAACAATTTCAAAGGTGCACTTGTCGGTAGAAAACACTACGCCGTCGTGGTTTATTTTGTAAATCATGCAGTGCATGCGAAAGGTTTCCGACCTGGCTCAAGAGTCATCACATGTATCAGGCCCCCATTTGATGTGTGCCAATAAACCATACTGGATGATCCAGAGGAGGGCATGGAAGAAAGTCATGGTGTGGTCAGATGAGGACCAAAGTAGAAACTTATTTGTCTTAAACTTCCACATCATCGTTTGTTTTGGAGGGGCAAAAGAAGGGATGAGTTGCGCATCCCAAAGGAAACACCATCCCTACTGTTGAAACACATTCATGCTTTGGGTGGTGCATTTTCTGCGAAGGGGACAGGACGACTGCACTGTATTAAGGGAGAAGATCAATGGGGCCATTTATTGTGAGATTTGAGCAACAACCTCCTTCCCTCAGTATGAGCATTAATGAGATGGGTCGTGGCTGGGTCTTCTTCCAACATGACAACGACCCGAAGCACACAGCCAGGATAAAAAGGGAGTAGAATAGAACATCTTTGGAGGGAGCTGTAACTCTGTGTTGCTCAGTGACAGCCCCGAAACCTGACAGATCTAGAGGATATCTGTGTGGAGGAGTGGGCCAAAATCCCTGTTGCAGTGTGTGCAAACCTGGTCAAAACTACAGAAACGTTTGACCTCTGTATTTGCAAACAAAGGCTTCTGTACCAAATATTAACACTGATTTTCTCAGGTGTTCAAATACTTATTGTTCAGCAGTGCAAGACAAATAAATTCTTTAACAATCATACAATGTGATTTTTTTTTTTTTAAATTATGTCTCTCAGAGTGGGAATGCACCTACAATGTGAATTTCAGACCCTCCATGATTTCTAAGTGGGAGAACATTTGCAAAAGTCGCAGGGTGTTTAAATACTTCTGTTCCTCACTGTATACACACACACACACATACATTACACTTCTGTTTTTTTTTCAAGGAATTATTATGTCAATGGCTGAACCCTTGATACATACTGTATATAGTTTTTTTTTTTTCAGTTGACAAAAACGATTGAGAAATTTGGAGCATACAGTTACCATTTCCTAGTACTTTGTTGCAAAATGTATTTAACATTTTCATAGCAGGGACATCTTACATTTTGAATTTTTAAATTCGTCCGTACTGCATTCACAGGGGTTAATAAACACTTTTTTTTTTTAATACAGTACAAGATATAGGTAGGTTCAGAGACAAACTGGAGGAAAGGATTTCAGGTCTTTTACACAAACTTGTTCAAGGTCCACAAAAACCCAATGGTTGTGTGCATTCATCATTTTGGACCCTAAGGTCCTCAACAAATATTTGAGAATCTGGAAACTCTGCATGAAATCCACGAGCTGGTCATCACCTCCTTTCAACAAGGGGATTTTTGTAACTATGGCATCAGATAGAAAAAAAAAACGTAATTAACTCACTCATTTACTATTGCATATACAGCTATATTGTTGCACATTTCCTAAACATAAGACTGAATTTAGAATCAAGAAGAACAGAGAAATCAGATTGCTGCATTGATCATACTCAGCAAGTACATGCTGCCCTTTGTAATTTTCTTCTTTTCATAAGTAAATTATGTCAGTTATTTGATTCATTCTCTCTGCCACTTTTTACTCATCGTGTTTATTTCTTTTTCTAAGCTCCATGTTTTCATTGCCAAAAATGTTTACATTTCTCTTATTTCTTATTTATTTTTACTTTTAGGAATTTTTTCAAGAAGCAAACATCTGACCCCAGACAGACTAAAAAATGAATAAACGCCTTTGTTTTCACCATCTTTACAACTGTAAAGCTCTACTGTAATGCCTTAACAAGGTCTTCTGGACAAAAGGCTATCTGAGCTGCCAAAATTAGAGAGATATAACAACCAGACTTAAAGCTCAGATTTTATTTTATCTTAAATGTCAGCACAAATCTTGATAAAGTGGAACTACACTGCATCAGAGCACAAAAAAAACAAAAATTTTATTTTTAATATTCAAAAAGCAAACTCTTCCATCCATGTCTCCATGATTTATTTTGTTGGGAAATCTATTTGAAAAACACCCCTTAGCATTTCTGCCCATGGTCATCTTGAGTAAGGGCAGATGATTAATGTCAGCACTTACTTCCTGAAATTCATCTGCCCTTAGCTCAGGCATGCAGGCAGGAGGGTTTGCTTAGCTGAGAAAAAACCCATCCTCCCATCCTAAAGACTCCTGGGATGTATAAAATCTTTTACCTAGGTCTGGAAAACCAGGAGTTAACTTAAGTTAACTTAAGTTAGCTTAAGTGTTAATTTATGTAAAAAAAAAAAAGTTAAAACAAGTAAATACAATATTCTTTTCCTATCTATTTACTAATGCTAGTAGCAAAAGGATTAAAAATAGTCACTTATGACTGAGAGAGTGAAGTTCCAGTTCAAATTGTTAATTATAAATTGTAAATCAAACACATTTTAAACCCATAATAACTTTTTATAATCCCATGTAACTTCAAACTCCTATGATGAGGGAGCAGGGGCATGACTTACTGGCGCTGTATGTGTCTATGGATGCACATAACACGTGGCTTGGGAGCACATGTGCCACCTGTTTGCCAAGGAGGCACCCAGAGGAGGGACACAGACAGCAAGGGCGTAAGGGACTACAATGTGCAATATCACTGAACAGTGTGGGTAGGTATAACATAATTTTTATTAAAAAATACCCTTAAAAATCAAATTAATTTACTGAAGTAGCAGAAAATTTTGCAAAACTTGGTGAGAGCAGTGAAGAGATGCCCTCTATAAATGCCCAATCAAGAGATTTTGGCTGTGCACATAACTGGACGAATGAAACATCATAATTGTACTTTATTTACTATGGTATTTCTTTAGTGAATCAACCCTATTATCTCTGAAATTGTGCCGAAATGTTTTTTTAACATTCACAATCCATATGCTGTAACCTCATTAAATAAGATCAACCAAAACTTTTATTTTATTAAGAAAGAACAACCCTCTCTAGGTAAACATTGCAAGCATCCTAGCAAACATAGGACATATTTCTTAAGCACTTGTGTCCCAGGATCTTTTTCTCTCTAAACCCTCTTGAGACCCTGGAGCACTTTTTATGTTTTGGCAAGGTCTCATTTCCACAAGTTATACCTTTTAACATTTGTAGTATATCCTAACATATTATACATTTTTCTCATACATGTTTTTCAGGGATAGTTATGGTTCTAATTTGGTAGAAAATTTGAATATCTACATATTTTTTTTTCTTTGGTTTTTATAAGGAATATGTATAAAATAATTAGAAAATAAAGTGTTCTCTAATTTTTTCCCAGCCCAACATTTATGTAATTTGCAGACCTCTATATGTTAACCATGAAATCTAATCACGAAAGTCTGCTAAATATAATCATTTCACATTAGTGTGACTTTTATGTACCCAGCAGAATGGTAAAGCTCAAAGTGAACATATCTAGTAGAGATTTATTGCTATGCAAAAATATGTGAAAGACACAGATGTTGATGGGGAAGAACGACAGATATACAGTATGTCCTAAATGTATATAAAGAATGGGTGCTATTAGTATGTTATACCATTGGAGGGTGTCATCCCTATCAGAAATACAATAGTAGAAGAATACCAAATAATGGGACTTTAAATACCTCTCCAATGGTCAAATATGCACATGAAACACTTATTAAAAAATATTCCAAAACTGTATTCCAATGAATTAAAAACACATAATGTCCATTAAAAGTAATGATAGAAATGGGATGTAGGTGCTACCACTTGTCTCCCATATACAATGATGGAGGGACTGTAGCATACAGTTCTTTAGAGATCTGAAGGGTAGGTTGACGCATTTTGCAGGATGCCCGCTTCCTCAGGACCTTAGATCTCAGAAATATGGACATAGTAATCACTACAACAACAACATCTAACGAATATATGTAAACATTAAAAATCAAATCATTCCACAAATTACAGATATAATAAGCCTTAATAAGTAACTAATTGCAATGGAAGGAAGAAAAAAAGGAAAATATCATAGAAATAAATAAATTTTAATACATTGTATATATATATACACCCTTAAGTATCTTATATGGTCCAAATGCAATGGCACTCAAACATGGGCAATATATTCAAGGGTCAATGGAGAACCTTAGCTTAGTATGTCCTGTCGGTCCATATGAAGACCACCCCCAGGAAGGAATAATGAACTAATAAAGGAGGAAAAAGGGAGAAGCAATACACAAATAAACAATATCAAATAATATCAAGATATGTCTAAAACACTAGCGGAAACCCCGAAATTGTACACTGCTCAAAGAAACTTAAAGGAACACTTTGAACATCAGATCTCAATGGGGAAAAATATCATGCTGGATATTTATACTGATATGGACTGGGTAATGTGTTAGGAACATAAAGATGCCCCATTGATGGAAAAGAAAATGATCACCCTACAGAGGACTGAATTCAAAGACACCCTGAAGATCAAAGTGAAAAAATGATGCAGCAGGCTAGTCCATTGTGCTGCATTTTCATTGCAGCAACTCAAAATTGTACTCAGTAGTTTGTGTGGCCCCAAAATGCTTGTATGCATGCCTGACAATGTCGGGACATTCTCCTAATGAGAGGATGGATGGTGTACTGGGCTATTTCCTCCCAGGTCTGGACCAAGGCATCACTGAGCTTCTGGACAGTCTGTGGTGCAACCTGGCGGCGTCGGATGGACCGAAACAGGAGATCCCAGAGGTTTTCTATTGGATTTAGGACAGGAGAGTGTGAGGGCCATTCAATTGTATCAATTATTTCATTCTCCAAGAACTACCTGCATACTCTCGCCACATGAGGCCAGGCATTGTCGTGCACCAGGAGGATCCCAGGACCCACTGCATCAGCATAGGGTCTGACAATGAGTCCAATAATTTCATCCTGATACCCAATGGCAGTCAGGGTGCCATTGTCTATCCTGTAGAGCTGTGTCCCTCAATGGATATGCTTCCCCAGACCATCACTGACCCACCACCAAAACGATCATGCTGAACGATATTACAGGAAGCATAACATTCTTCATGGCTTCTCCAGACCCTTTCTTGTCTGTCACATATGCTCAGGGTGAACCTGCTCTCATTTGTTAAAAGCACATGGTCATCATTGACGGACCTGCCATTTCTGGTGTTCAATGACAAATGCCAATCGAGCTCTATGGTGCCGGGCAGTGAGAATAGGGCCCCACTAGAGGATGTCGGGCCCTCAGGCTACCCTCAGGAAGTCTGTTTCTGATTGTTTGGTCAGAGACATTCACACCAGTGGCCTGCTGGAGGTCATTTTGTAGGGCTCTGGCAGTGCTCATCCTGTTCCTCCTTGCACACAGGAGCAGATACTGGTCTTGCTGATGGGTTAAGGACCTTCTACAGCCCTGTCCAGCTCTCCTAGAGTAACTGCCTGTCTCCTGGAATCTCCTCCACGCTCTTGAGACTGTGCTGGGAGACACAGCAAACCTTCTGGCAATAGTACATATTGATATGCCATTCTGGAGGAGTTGAACTGGCTATGCAACCTCTGTAGGGTCTAAGTATCGCCTCATGCTATCAGTAGTGCCACTGACCCTAGCTAAATGAAAAACTAGTAAAAAAACCAGTCAGAAAAGAAGAGTAGGGAAAAAAAATGTCATTGGCCACCACCTGTAAAACCATTCCTGTTTTGGGGGTCATCTCATTGTTGCACATCTAGTGCACCTGTTAATTTCATTAACACCAAAGCAGTTGAAACAGATTATCAAGCCCAGCTGCTACTTAGCTGACCAGATCAATATCCCAAGTCTTAATTGACTTTATGCTATACTCTGAATAAAAAGTGTCCCTTTTGAGCAGTGTATATAGGAATAAAGAGAATCAACCAAATGGATAACTGAATGATAAAGGAGATCCCTTATTGAAAAGGTGGGGAGGGGCAGAACAAGGGGAAAATGAAAATTGTATTATCTATATATAAAGAGACTGTTTTTGTTATTACGTGTCTATGAGACTACACAATCATACCAATGGTCAGTATCCTAAATTACCCCCACATACAGACAAAGTCATTAAAGTGAATAACAACAGGAGCCCCAGGCAAAATAGAGCCTCAAACTGAGCTTACCTTAGATGGTTGCAAATTGTTAGGTGTATTTTCTAAATATATATATACCATATATCCAGCTACCCAAAGGGAATCAAGGGGAACAAGGCATCAACCCCCTGAAACAATATAAAATGTAATGCTAACCATATGCGCCAAACAATGCCTTCGATGCTATTTAAACAGAGAATTTTAAAACATTTGTTTATCTCTGGTTATTATGGAAAATACACATATAGGAGTACACAAGCAAGTATAATAAAACAAATGCAATCTTCATTATAAATGGACTCACCATACAAGCCTGAGGACAAAAGTGCACATACTACATGGATTCAGCAAACAAACGTCCTAGAAAATCCATTTGAAAACTGCCCCTTATATCTCCCTCTCATGGTGGGTAGTACTAACCGGTGGTCACCCACACCCTCAAGGTGGGGATCAAATGAAAGGTCCCAAAGTCCAGGTGGTGTGGGAAAGCACCTCCCCTAGCCAACACCAGCTCCTATGAATGGGGCATATAGAGTTCAATACAATAATTGAGACAGTTAGCTGAGCCACCCACACAGCCGTGCACTTCCGGGAACGACCGTGGACCGCAAGTAACACAACATCAAATTGACGTCACATCCAGATCAGGCATAGGGGCGGTTCACAATGGAATGCAAGCAGGTAGCACACCACATCACCCATAAGACAGGATCCACATCCCTGCATGCCACAGAAGAAAATGACTGATAACCCCAAGAGCACACGTGACCCAGAAAGTATAATCCCCAATCCTGTTGCATGTGATCAAAAATGATCTATTTGGCAGGTGACATGAGCCAGCAGAAAAAAGACCTTCAAGCAGGTCCTCCATATTTAGTCCCTTCAAAACCTAGAAAAAAACTAAACTAAATGAATGAATGCAATTATATGCAAAAACCTTTTGCCTGCTTAATTGATGAAGAAATAAAAGAAGGAGTAGCCCACACCTTGCCATCATACAGCTTTTGATTCAATTGTCCAATTACTTTTGGTCCCTTGAAAAAGGGGGGGGGTGGCTACTACTCTTAAGAGCTGTAATTCCTAAACTCCAATTTGGATGTACATACTCCCAAATTAAACCTGAGAGTGTGCACTTTCAGCCCATATCAATGATACAACTATAGCTTGAATATGTTTTGGTAAATACCTGCAAAATCTAAAATTGAGCCTATATATATATATATATATATATATATATAAATACACATGCATATACACACACACACATATACATACATATATACACACACACTGTATATGGACCTAACTATGCCTTTTATAGGGATTTATGGCTATACCCCCTATCAAAAAAAGAGTTGTCATAGCACCATTGCTTGTCTCTCAAAATCATCTTCCCCACTGTAATTGCTTCTTGCCCTTAAGCATTGACCCTTTGGAATGGAATTTATCAAATGCAATGGATGGGCACTCTTATAGCAAAGTAACAAATTCCCTGCCTTTATTTATGGAAAAGATCAGTACTTATAAGGACATCTTGTTCTTTCTTGATGTAGATATCAAGAAAGGGAAGGCAGTCCTCATACCATGACAATGTAAAGTTCAAGTTGAAATCATTGGTATTAAGTCCCTCAACAAAAGAAAACAGCAAGTCACTAGATCCTGTCCAAAAACATAAAATATCGTCAATATATCTGCACCAGAGAAGTATATGGCTCAGATAACTTGACCATTCATCCGAGGAAAATAAAAGGATGCCACCCACCAGGTACAGGTTTGCATAAGATGGAGCACACGTGGTCCCCATCAATATGCCCTGTACCTAGAGATAGTGGGAGCCGTCAAAAGCGAAGGTATTGTGTGATAAAAAAGAAAAGTATTTCCAGGGCAAATTCGTTGTAAGGAGCGGACTCCACACTTCTTTCTTTTAATAACATCACTACCATGGAGATTCGCTTATCATGAGGGATAATAGAGTATAATGCTTCTACATCAAAGGAAGCAATGATAGTTCGTAATTAAGTAGGGGGATTCTTAAGGGTAGGGAATACATGGATTCTTATACCAATAGGAGTAATTTTTTTGTCATTGTAAGACTTAAAAAAATGGCTATGCCAATTAAAAAATGGGATATACTGTATGCTCCAATGATTTCCTCAGATGGAAGAAATTGACTGTTATTTGATTAGTTTCTGCATTTTCCCCTGGCATTTCTACTTTGATTCTTTGCATATGATTTTGCCATGTGGCACCACAGTAATCAACCATAGTTATATAACAACCAAATAAATATTCACAAAAAGAAATAAAAAAGGGGAAAAAAAAAAATATTATATACAGATATATGTAATGCAATATTTGAAAAACACTCATAAAAGGCACCCCTTCTCTGCAAAATTGGAAGTATTATCCTCCCTCAATATAAGAAAGCCAAAAATGTATATAGAGAATGGATGTTATTAGTATGTTAAACCATTGGAGGGTGTTATCCCTATCAGAAATACAATCGTAGAAGAACACCAAACAATGGGACTTTAAATACTTCTCCAATGGTCCAATATGCACATGACAAACTTATTAAAAAATATTCCAACACTTTATTACAGTGAATTAAAAACAACTAATTTCCATTAAAAGTATTGATGAAAATAGTACGTGGGTGCTACCACTTGTCTCCCATATACAATAATGGAGGGACAATAGCATACAGTTCTTTAGAGATCTGAAGTGTAGGTTGACGCATTTTGCGGGGTGACCTGCTTCCTCAGGACCTTAGATCTCATAAATATGAACATACTAATCACTACAATAACATCAAAAGAATATATGTAGAAATCAAATAATTTAAAAAATTACAGATATAATAACCTTTACTAAGTAAGTAGGAAGGGGGAAAAAAAAGGAAAATATCAGAGAAATATATAAATATTAGTAAAATTATATATATATATATATATATATATATATATACACACACACACACACTCATAAGTATCTCATACAGTGCAAAGGCACTCAAAAATGAGAAATATATTCAAGGGTCAATGGAGATCCTTAGCTTAGTATGTCTTGTCAGCCCATGGGAGGACCACCCTCAGGAAGGAATAATGAACTAAGAGAAGAGGAAAAAGGGAGACTCAATACACAAAGAAAAAAATATAAAAAGATATATAACAAGATATGTCTACAGCACTAATGGAAACCCCCAAACTGCATACTGCAGTAAAGGGGATCAACCAAATGGATAAATAAATGACAAGAGAGATCCCTTATTGAAAAAGGGGGAGGAGAAACAAGGGGGAGGGGGGGAGTGTATTATATATATAAAAAGGTTGTTTTTGTCATTGCGTGTCTATCAAACACAATCATACCAATTGGTCAGTATCCTAAATTATCCTCACATACAGACAAAATCATTAAAATGAACAACAACAGGGGCCCCAGGCAAAATAGAGTAACATACTGATCTTACTTTAGATTATAGCAAATTATTAGGTGTATATCCTAAATATATATCTCATATATCCAGTTACCCAAAGGGAATCAAGGGGAACAGGGCATCAATCCCTGAAACAATATAACCATTAATGCTAACCATATGTGCCAAACAATGCCTCCGGTGCTATTTAAACAGTGGATTGTAAAACATTTGTTTATCTCTGGTTATTATGGAAAACACACATATAGGAGTACACAAGCAATAGGCTTTCTGCATTCCTTTTACAGAATAGAGTTGATTAATATAAAGCAAATGTATTTTTTCAATTTCATATTGAGCTCCTAGTGGGATTATTTAAACTAGAACATGATGATACAACCATATTTAAAATTACAGCAGAGAATTACCTTCTATTTACTCTCCAAGAGTGCAAACAAGAAGATAATTTGTACTGAATGTTTTATTATATTTTTACTTTTTAACAGGGTAGTTTCTGCATGTTTTCTCATTCTGTTTATTTATTTAGGCTGTTTTGTCAAGTCAAAGAAGAAATTCTTCAAGTAGTTTTGTTAAACAATGAAAAGTAATTCAGAAAAATGTTATACTACCTTGTACCAACACACAGAGATATTTCTTTTTCGAAACTGCAATATATATGTCTGGAATCTTAGACATTTTACCAATAATTATTGGATTTTAAACGAAAACCAAACTGCTGAACTGTACATAAGATAATGATACATTCATTTATAAAGATGAGTTTGATGTGAATTTTTATTTATGTCTGCTTTGATATCTTATTCTAGCTCTTTACAGTATATCCATTAATGAATTTCAGACAAACAATATGTATTCATTAGAAAATAGAAACAAAACAAATATATTAAGAAATCATTAGGTTGGGGGAGGGGGTCTTACCATGACCATAAGCAGACACACATAAAAGAGTTATGATAATTGCATTGAGTATTTATCCATCCAACAAATCCCTGACACCTGATCTCTCATATGTTGAAGTGAAAAGGGATACAAGTACTTTCTCATACCTCATTAGGCAAAGGGCTATGCACTTATTTCCTCTTCTACTCTCACACAGCAGGATCGATAGAGTACTTTTATACCTGAAGAAGGATCCTTTGAGAAAGACAATAGGACAAAAACTAGTCAGGAAGTGATGTCAGACGTGGCTGGAATCAGAAGTACCCTGTTGGCCATCTTGAATATGGGCTTAATATAGTTTTTCCTGCATGCAGGCATATTGATATACATTAACAGTTTGGGAGACTTATATGCTGCACTATGGTCCATTTTTTAATTTCTTTTGCACTATACTCTTGAAAGGGAAGCATTGAGGTCTGGAGGTTGAACACATGGGATATTGATGGTTTTTATGCATTTAAAAAAAAAAACCTAAAATGTGAGCATGTGTGCTTTTGACACAATGACACCTATGGGAGGCTCCTAAAGGCCTATATTAGGAAATTTATTTATAAAACTTTTGTCTAGACTCAAGAAAGTCAGGTCTGAATGTTTCAACTATCTAATGAATGATATTCTGTACATGGAAGCCATACAAAAAGAAACCTTGTCTCACTGTTCACTAAGTGAACTAAATGAATTCACTGTTCTCCAAGAACTTCTGAAATCCCTCAGCCTTTATAACACAAAGCCAATGTATATAAAATGTAACTATACCTATTATAAACAGGTAGATAAGTGTGGAAAACTACTAGCTTGAGCTCTTAGGATGCAACTTGAACACTTATACATTCCCGAAATACTTACTCGCACAGGTAGTAAGAATCACAAGTCTTCTGAGATTGCAGAGATATTAAAGGAGTATTATTCCTCATTGTATGACCTTTTCCAATCCCGATGCCATATCTTAACAAACAGCCTGTACAGATAAAATCATTCAACTCTCCAGGGGGTGCTCCTTGTATCAAAAGGATAGGGAAGGTAGAAAAGGGGGAGAGGTGTGTCTGTATATCAAAAATGATTTGCTAGTGAATGTGAGAGAAGACATTGCTAATGGGGCAAAGGTGGAGGTGGGTTCCTTGTGGCTGGAGCTTCAAATCGAAGAAACAAATGGGAAATGAATAGTGGGTGCATGCTACAGGACTCCTAACTTGAAGGATGAGGAGGATTCAAATCTCCTGTCACAGTTAGCAATAGCCTTGAGGCAGGGCAATGTTATTATAATAGGGGGCTTTCCAGATATTGACTAGGCAGAAAGAACTGCTCACTCATTTAAGGCTTGCCATTTCTTAAATGCTTTGCAGGACAACGTCATTGTCAATTAGTGGATGCCCCAACTATAAATAATGCTCTGCTAGATCTGCTTATTACAAATAACAAAAATATGATATATGGAAATGGAAATATGTGACAACTTAGGAAACAGTAATCACAGAATAATTACATTCAACCTAATTCATAGGAAAAGGAGGCATGAGGGTGATGTAAGAATACCAAATTTCAAAAAAGCCAACTTTTCTAAACTGCGCCCCATACTGTAACATATTAATTGCTTCCTATCCAGCCTATAGACAAAAGACACCCGACCAGGAGCTTTCTGGTTTTGAGTGGATGTCATATGATGTCCTCCTAGTCGTGCACCTTGAGCGCATCCTAGCATCTGCATTGCCATGTAATCTCACCTGCTGTGTCCACAGGACACAGCGGATGGCAGATCATTGTATTGGGCCAGTCCTGGTACCATGTGGTTGCTGTTACCAATCACAGAAATCACATGACAAATGTACACAATGAATGGCTTTCATTCATAGCCATTTATTGTGTACTATTGTGATGATCTCTGTGATTGGTCACGGTGATCACATGGTATAGACAGGGCAAATCAAATCCCATCTGTGCCATGTGATAGCTGTGGCCAATCACATATCTCACAATAGTACAGACTGACAGTGAATGGATGACATTTACAAAGATGATTGCTTATAACAGTGATCATCACTGTTAAAAGCAATCATCATAATCACCTCACGGGAGTAGTACAGTGTCACTATGGTAACACTGCACTGCTCTTGTCACAGCATGTAAAATAAAATAGTAGCAAAAAAAAAAGAAAAAAACATATTTTTTTTCTTGCATACTGTCACTAGTTAATAATCCTGATCACCACCACACCAGTCATATGATGACACTTAGGAAAAATGGGAGTGCTTTAAGAACATATTAAATAAAAAAGGTATTAGCCAGTGCCTTCCAATGGGTAACTGATATAAAAGAGCTAAGGTTGGATGGCTAAACTTGTGTGGAAAAGCAGATAAAAAAGGGAAAAAATGTTGTTTATAAATATGAGGTTGAGGAGTCATTGTCAACATTCCAACACTACAAGGAATGAAATAAGAAGTGTAAGAGCACAAATAGGGCAGCTAAAATAGACCACAAGTGGAAATGGCAGAAGAGAGAAAAAAAAATCCCCAAATTTTCTTTAAATGTATTAATAATAAGAAAGCGAGGTCAGATCATATAGGCCCCCTAAAAGATGATCAGGGAAGTTGGTTACAGATAACAAGGAGAAGACAACTGTACTAAATGCATTCTTCTCCTCAATTTTTAAAAAGGAAAAGAAGGGATATAATAGACAAGACTGTATCATTAGTAACACATCACAGAATGTACCCTTGTGGCTTACAGAAGCAAGTGTCCAAAAAAAGACTTGGAATACTTAAAGTAAATAAATCACTGGACCAGATATCTTAGATCCAAAAGTCTTCAGAGAACCAGGTTATTGCTAGACCATTATTCCTAATCTATAAGGACAGCTTACTGACCTGAATGGTACCAACTGACAGGCAAAAAGCTAACAATATTCCAAAAAAGGCCAAAATACTTACTTGGTAACTACAGACCAGTTAGCCTAACATCAATAGTAGAGATGAGCGAATTATTCAAAAATTTGATTTGGCTGATTCGCCGAATTTGAGGAAGAAATTCGATTCGATGCGAATTAATTCGCTACAGGATGAGAAGAAGGAGAAGGAGAAGGATGAGAAAAGGAGAAGGAGAAGGATGAGAAAAAGGGAGAAGGATGAGAAGAAGGAGAAGGAGAAGGATGAGAAGAAGGAGAAGGAGAAGGATGAGAAGATGGAGAAGGAGAAGGATGAGAAGGAGGAGAAGGAGAAGGATGAGAAGAAGGGGGAAGGAGAAGGAGTGAGAAGAAAAGGGGAAGGAGAAGGATGAGAAGAAGGAGAAGGAGAAGGGTGAGAAGAAAGGAGAAGGATGAGAAGAAGGGAAGGATGAGAAGAAGGGAGAAGGATGAGAAGAAAGGGAAGGGTGAGAAAAGGATGAAAGGAAAAGGATGAGAAAAGGAAAGGATGAGAAAAGGATGAGAAAAGGGAAGGGTGAAAGAAGAAGGATGAGAAGAAGAAGAAGGATGAGAAGAAAGGGGAAGGGGTGAGAAGAAGGGAAGATGGAAAA
>CATNWA010004681.1:0-14235 GCA_951230385.1 Staurois parvus
ACCTCATCCCTTTAAAACTGAATACATATTAATTACACAGGTTCTGAGAATAATTGTAATATGTAATTAATTTGTGGTTTTAAAGGGATGAGGTGACAACCCTAGAACCATGGCAGCTTGACCATGTGGAGTAGGTCTCAGGCCTTCTGGAGATCCCCCACCTGGATCTTCCCCAGCCTCTTGCATCATCGCTGGAGAGAGGTCTGAAGGAGAGCCCCCAGGATGGATGTTACTCCTGGCTGAGACCAAAGCAGAGTGAGCCAGCAACATCTTTCAGAATAGAACAACCTGGTAGTGACTGGCTTATTGTTCTCTGCACAGCACTGTGGTATATGCCAGAGCCATATAAATTTATAGTAATATTAGTGTATGACTGTGGGGAGATATTAGAGTGTAAATGTTTGTTTATCAAAAGTCTTACAAACAGCAGAATATATTTAATTCTATCGTTTAAGGTGACAACACTGAAGAAATGACACTTTGCTACAATGTGACGTAGTCAGTGTACAGCTTGTATAACATGTAAATTTGCTGTCCCCTCAAAATAACTCAACACACAGCCATTAATGTCTAAACCGCTGGCAACAAAAGTGAATCCGCCCCTAAGTGACAAGGTCCAAATTGGGCCCAGTAAGCCATTTTCCCTCCCCGGTGTTATGTGACTTGTTAATGTTACAAGGTATCAGGTGTGAATGGGGAGCAGGTGTGTTAAATGTGGTGTTATCGCTCTCACCATATCGTACTGGTCACCAGAAGTTCACCTCATGGCATAAAACTCTGAGGATCTGAAAAAAAGAATTGTTGCTCTACATAAAGATGGCCTAGGCTATACGATGATTGCCAAGACCCTGAAACTGAGCTGCAGCACATTGACCAAGACCATACAGCCTTTTAACAAGACAGGTTCCACTCAGAACAGGCCTCGCCATGGTTGACCAAAGAAGTTGAGTGCACATGCTCAGCGTCATATCCAGAGGTTGTCTTTGGGAAATAGACATATGAGTGCTGCCAGCATTGCTGCAGAAGTTGAAGGGGTGGGGGGTCAGCCTGTCAGTGCTCAGACCATACGCCGCACACTGCATTAAATTGGTCTGCATAGCTGTCATCCCAGAAGGAAGCCTCTTCTAAAGATGATGCACAAGAAAGTCTGCAAACAGTTTGCTGAAGAACACCAGAATTGGCAGGTCCACCACTGGCACCCTGTGCTTTTCACAGATGAGAGCAGGTTCACCCTGAGCCCATGTGACAGAAGTGAAAGGGCCTGGAGAAGCTGTGGAGAACATTATGCTGACTGTAGCATCATTCAGCATGACCTTTTTGGTGGTGTGTCAGTGATGGTCTGGGGAGGCATATCCATAGAGGGATGCACAGACCTCTACAGGCTAGACAATGGCACCCTGACTGCCATTAGGTATCAGGATGGAATTCTTGCACCCATTGTCAGACTATGCTGGTGCAGTGGGTTCTGTGTTCCTCCTGGTGCATGACAATGCCAAGCCTCATGTGGTGGGAATATGCAGGCAGTTCCTGGAGGATGAAGGAATTGATACCATTGAATGGCCCCCACACTCGCCTGACCTAAATCCAATAGAACACCTCTGGGATATCATGTTTCGGTCCATCCGACGCTGCCAGGTGGCAACTCAGACTGTCCAGGAGCTCAGTGATGCCCTGGTCCAGATCTAGGAGGAAATACCCCAGGACACCATCCATCATCTCATTGATTTTCAGGGTGTCTTTGAATTCAGTCCTCTGTAGGCTGATAATTTTCATTTCCATCAAACGATGGGGCATCCTTACATTCCTAACACATTACCCAGTCCATATCAGTATAGAGATCCAGCATGATATTTTTCCCTTTGAGATCTGATGTGTTTTCAAAATACAAACCAAAACATAATTTTTATATTATCATTTTAATGCACCTCAACAAACCCTACCTACACCTAAAACACACCCTAATGATTAAACATTGAACCTATGCATGCAGCCTTTTTCCAAAAATCTGATCTTGCAAAAATCTAGGGGACATGAAAAGGACAGAAAGAAAAAATCCATGCACCCAGAGACTGACAGACAGCAGCTACGGGGATCTGACATTCCTCCTTCACTTTTTTTCCAGGCCCCCCAGCCCCCACCTGTCCTTCTCAAGACCCCAGATCTTCCAAACCTCACCCAGAATGTTGTGCACCACCACCTTGACAGGAAGGACTTTTTTTTGTGAATGGAAACCTGACACCATGCATTCCAAGTAAAGTAACGGACTACTAAGCTAACTATAAAAAGTGTCTCAAAATCAAAGTCCCAGTGAGTTTGAAAGGCTCCATAAGACCATTCCGCATAACTCAAGTGGGAAAGGAAAGGGATACCCAAAGCCCCATCCAACCATTTCTATATTGAAGGGGCACTGAAGCAAGAAATGATCCATTGTCTCCTCCAGCCCACCATACTCCAGTCTTGGACACCATGATTCTCTGCTTCAGGTTACCCTTCACATAGAGTCTGCCATGGAACGAGAGTCAGACCAAATCCTGAATCTTTAAAGAGATTCTCTCCAGATTATTCAAATGTAGACCCTCCCTCATAACAGGGTCTGGGCAATCTCTCAAGGCCAGTGGCTCACTAAAGACAGATTCAACAATCGTCCTTTCCAGGGATTTCCTAGGAAGAGACTGAATTTTCTTCCGCCATCACTTGCCACTGCCAAAGCATTTTCAGGCATGGAGCAACATAAGCTGGGAGCTTACCATGCTGGACCCTCAGGATTTTCACTGGCCCACCATTTTCCCAGCTGCGCAGAAAAAGTCTAAACCAGGTCGTTATGTTGGAATACTGCCTTGCGGCCCAGTCTCCAAAGGGAGGGGGATCATGCTCTGCTTCAGTATGTCACAGTACATGTTGGCATTCATGGTTCCCTCAATGAACTGTAGCTCCCCAGCGCCGGCAGCACTCATGCAGCCCCAGACCATGACACTCCCACCACCATGCTTGACTGTAGGCAAGACACACTTGTCTTTGTACTCCTCCCCTGGTTGCCACCACACACGCTTGACACCATCTGAACCAAATCAGTTGATCTTGGTGTCATCAGACCACAGGACATGGTTCCAGTAATCCATGTCCTTAGTCTGCTTGTCTTCAGCAAAGGCTGTATGGTCTTGGTCACCATGCTGCTGCTCAGTTTCAGGGTCTTGGCAATCATCGTATAGCCTAGGCCATATTTATATAGAGCAACAATTCTTTTTTCAGATCCTCAGAGAGTTCTTTGCCATGAGGTGCCATGTTGAACTTCCAGTGACCAGCATGAGAGAGTGAGAGTGATAACACCAAGTTTAACACACCTGCTCCCATTCACACCTCTTACCCTGTAACACTAACGAGTCACATGACACCGGGGAGGGAAAATGGCTAACTGGGCCCAATTTGGACCTTGTCACTTAGGGGTGGACTCACTTTTGTTGCCAGCGGTTTAGACATTAATGATGGTGTGTTGAGTTATTTTGATGGGGGACAGCAAATTTACATGTTATACAAGCCGTACACTGACTACGTCACATTGTAGCAAAGTGTCATTTCTTCAGTGTTGTCACATGAAAAGATACAATCAAATATTTACAAAAATGTGAGGGGGGGGGGGGGGGGGACTCACTTCTGGGAGACACTGTAGGTATAAATGTATAATAATAATAGTGTGTGACTGTGGGGGGACTTTAGAGTGTAAGCTCCTCTGGTGCAGAGACTGCTGTGTCTGGCGTATATGTCAGAGCTATATAAATGTATAATAATAATAATAGTGTGACTAATAATAATGCAGAGACTGATGTGACTGGCTCAGTGTTATCTGTACACCACTGCAGTATATGTCAGAGCTATTTAAATGTATAATAAATAATAATAGTGTGTGACTGTGGGGGGGACATTAGAGCGCAAGCTCCTCTGGTGCAAAGACTGCTGTGTCTGGCTCAGTGTTCTCTGTACAGCACCGTAGTATATGTTAGAGCTATAAAGATGTATTATAACAATAGTGTGTGACTGTGGGGGGACATTAGGGTGCAAGCTCCATTTACCAACCTTTGGCATTCTCCTGGATAATGGTAGCTGTACACATAGATTTGCCATGCTCCCATTATTTGGAATAATTAGAAGCTTCCGAAAACATCCCAGTTTTATCTCTCGGGAAATCACGTCCCTTTGACCATCCAGAAACATTTATGTGGATCTTATTTGTCACAATGAGGTTGTGTGACAGCAATATTGATACGTATCATGTCAGGAATTACAATGACAAGTGACTGACAATAATACAAATGTGTCATATTAGGAGATAATTGTTCCACACAGAACTGGAAGAACAAGTGTAGTGAGCTGAGATCATACAGTAAATCCGATTTGTACGCCCTTTTATTCTGGTGGTATTTATACTGACACCAGTGATGTTGTACTTCCTTGGTACTCATATTACATTGTATTATATCCTTTGTGGATGTATTTGTTAATTCTACATTCCTACACAGATTTAACCAGCCTTACATTTTTTTTTTCCTTGCAGAATTAAAACGCACCTTATGTACTTGTAACATTACTAAAGACCCCCCCATCCCAACCATACATTTCTAGAAAGCCTAAGACTTACAGGACTCATGGTTTGTATCACTGTCAGGTCAAAAAAAATCAGATCTCAAAAAAGTATAAAATTATAAAACCAAAAAAAAAAAAAACATTGGGGCCTATTTCCACCAAGCTGGTTTGTTGTATTGTGTTAAGGCTGACCATTCGTTCAATGGGCCACAAGGGACCAGAAAATGGATATGCATCGTCTAACAAGGCATGTATGACATTTTAACATGCAATGCACTGACATACAGTATATACCCATAATAAACTACTATATATATATATATATATATATATATATATATATATATATAATATATATATATGTATATCATTGAAAAAAGTCTTCCTCCCCTTTAAATTGTCCACATTTTGTCCTGTTACAACCAAAACAGTCAATGTATTTTATTGGGATTTGATAGACCAACACAAAGTGACACATAATTGTGAGGTGGAAGGAAAATGAGAAATGGTTTTCAACATTTGTGACCAATAAATCTGTGAAAAGTGTGGCGGCATTTGTATTCAGCCCCCTGGAGTCAATACTTTGTTGGACCCCCTTTGGCTGCAATTCCAGCTGCAAGTCTTTTTGGGGACGTCTCTCCCAGCTTTGCACATCTAGAGAGGGACATTTCTGCCCATTCTTCTTTGCAGAATCGCTCAAGCTCTGTCAGATTGGATGGAGAGCATCTGGGAACAGCAATTTTCAGGTCTGGCCACAGATTCTCCATTGGATTTTGGTCTGGACTGTGACTGGGCCAGTCTAACACATGAATATGCTTTGATCTAAACCATTCCATTGTAGCTCTGGCTGGATGTTTCGGGTCGTTGTCCTGCTGGAAGGTGAACCTCCGCCCCAGTCTCAAGTCTTTTGCAGACTCTAACAGGTTCTCTTCTAAGATTGCCCTGTATTTGGCTCCATCCATTTTCCCCATCAACTCTGACCAGCTTCCCTGTCCCTGCTGAAGAAAAGCATCATCATAACATGATGCTGCCACCAGCATCTGTCACGGTGGGGATGTTATGTTCAGGGTGATGTGCAGTGTTAGTTTTGTTTTCAGCATTGTGCTTTTAGGCCAAAAAGTTCACTTTTGGTCACATCTGACCAGAGCACCTTCTTCCACATGTTTGCTGTCTCCCCCACATGGCTTCTCGCAAACTGCAAACGGGACTTCTTATGGCTTTTTTTCAACAATGGCTTTCTTCTAGCCACTATTCCATGTAGGCCAGATTTGTGGAGTGCACAGCTAATAGTTGTCCTGTGGACAGATTCTCCCACCTGAGCTGTGGATCTCTTCAGATTCTCCAGAGTTCCCATGGGCCGCTTGGCTGCTTCTCTGTTGAATGCTCTCCTTGCCCAGCCTTTTAATTTAGGTGCACGGCCATGTCTTGGTAGGTTGGCAGTTTGTGCCATACTATTTCCATTTTCAGATGATGGATTGAACTGTGCTCTGTGAGATGTTCAAAGCTTTGGATATTCTTTTATAAATCTAACCATGCTTTAAACTTCTTCACAACTTTATCCCTGACCTGTCTGGTGTGTTCTTCGGCATTTGTGATACTGTATGTTCACTAATGTTTTCTAACAAACCTCTGAGGGCTTCACAGAACAGCTGTATTTATATTGAGATTAAATTACACACAGGTGGACACTATTTACTAATGAGGTGACTTCTGAAGGCAATTTGTTCCACTAGATTTTAGTTAGGGGTATCAGTAAGGGGGGCTGAATACAAATGCATGCCACACTTTTCACAGATTTATTTGTAAAAATAATTTTGAAAACCGTGTGTGTGTGTGTGTGTGTGTGTTGTAGTGACTTTTGGGGAACTATTTATTAAAAATATGATTTCATTCCAAAAGTAAGAAGCCCAGTCTGCCTCTGAGGGGTTAACATTCCAGAGTGGATTTCAAGGGATATTTCAAGAGGTTATCACACACACAATGAGTGGAAGAGACTTGTTCCAGACACAATATGCTATTTGAATTTCTACAGGTGGTCAAACACCATTATTTAGACTTCCATGGCAGGTAAACATATACAAGGTCTTGACATGACAATAGAGGAACCAAACTGATTGTCTGAGAGCTCACACGAAACCTTGGAGAGTGTGATGAACAAACAAACTTCTCAAACTGTCACAATATACTATTATCCATTAAGGTTAAAAGTATAACAGGTTGTTTACCCTAACTGCACACAATTGACAGGTAAACAGAGGATGGGATAAAGATAAAGCGAGCGCTCAAGAATCAGCTGCTGAAACACTCTAAGGAATCACTGGACCTTGTAAGAAGAATAATATACAGTCAGGTCCATAAATATTGGGACAATGACACAATTCTAACATTTTTGGCTCTATACACCACCACAATGGATTTGAAATGAAATGAACAACATGTGCTTTAACTGCAGACTGTCTGCTTTAATTTGAGGGTATTTACATCCAAATCAGGTGAACGGTGTAGGAATTACAACAATTTGCATATGTGCCTCCCACTTGTTAAGGGACCAAAAGTAATGGGACAATTGGCTTCTCAGCTGTTCCATGGCCAGGTGTGTGTTATTCCCTCATTATCCCAATTACAATGAGCAGATAAAAGGTCCAGAGTTCATTTCAAGTGTGCTATTTGCCTTTGGAATCTGTTGCTGTCAACTCTCAAGATGAGATCCAAAGAGCTGTCTTTATCAGTGAAGCAAGCCATCATTAGGCTGAAAAAACAAAACAAACCCATCAGAGAGATAGCAAAAACATTAGGCCAAAACAACTGTTTGGAACATTCTTAAAAAGAAGGAACGCACCGGTGAGCTCAGCAACACCAAAAGACCCGGAAGACCACGGAAAACAACTGTGGTGGATGACCAAAGAATTCTTTCCCTGGTGAAGAAGACACCCTTCACAACAGTTGGCCAGATCAAGAACACTCTCCAGGAGGTAGGTGTATGTGTGTCAAAGTCAACAATCAAGAGAAGACTTCACCAGAGTGAATACAGAGGGTTCACCACAAGATGTAAACCATTGGTGAGCCTCAAAAACAGGAAGGCCAGATCAGAGTTTGCCAAACGACATCTAAAAAAGCCTTCACAGTTCTGGAACAACATCCTATGGACAGATGAGACCAACATCAACTTGTACCAGAGTGATGGGGAAGAGAAGAGTATGGAGAAGGAAAGGAACTGCTCATGATCCTAAGCATACCACCTCATCAGTAAAGCATGGTGGTGGTAGTGTCATGGCGTGGGCATGTATGGCTGCCAATGGAACTGGTTCTCTTGTATTTATTGATGATGTGACTGCTGACAAAAGCAGCAGGATGAATTCTGAAGTGTTTCGGGCAATATTATCTGCTCATATTCAGAGAAATGCTTCAGAACTCATTGGACGCCGCTTCACAGTGCAGATGGACAATGACCCAAAGCATACTGCAAAAGCAACCAAAGAGTTTTTTTAAGGGAAAGAAGTGGTATGTTATGCAATGGCCAAGTCAATCACCTGACCTGAATCCAATTGAGCATGCATTTCACTTGCTGAAGACAAAACTGAAGGGAAAATGCCCCAAGAACAAGCAGGAACTGAAGACAGTTGCAGTAGAGGCCTGGCAGAGCATCACCAGGGATGAAACCCAGCGTCTGGTGATGTCTATGCGTTCCAGACTTCAGGCTGTAATTGACTGCAAAGGATTTGCAACCAAGTATTAAAAAGTGAAAGTTTGATTTATGATTATTATTCTGTCCCATTACTTTGGTCCCTTAACAAGTGGGAGGCACATATGCAAATTGTTGTAATACCTACACCGTTCACCTGATTTGGATGTAAATACCCTCAAATTAAAGCTGACATTCTGCAGTTAAAGCACATCTTGTTTGTTTTAATTTCAAATCCATTGTGGTGGTGTATAGAGCCAAAAATGTTAGAATTGTGTCGATGTCCCAATATTTATGGACCTGACTGTATATATAGTGCAGAGCTGTGATACTAATATAAAATATGTGAATAAAAGTTCATATAGTCCTTTACACAATAAAAATGATCGTGAACAAAGAACATGTGAAGGTCTCCTCATCATTTAGATGGCTGGAATCAAATAGAAAAAATGCGCACTCACCGACCGACCGCGCATTTCAAATGCGCATGTGTGCAATATTATCCAGATGATTGGTCAGATATGCAGATCAGCAAAACACCTTGGTCATCCCCTTCAAGTAACGACATCAGCCTTGGGTGCAGTGATATACCTCCAGGTCCAGAGAGCCCTCTTGCCCCAAGTGATAAGGTGGATTGAGATCCCTCTCCTGGTTACAGGTACCCCATGAATTGGCTGCTGCAAATCTGGAACCCTCCAACAAGAGGGTCAAGAAAGGGAATGCCAATAGTGTAGTATGTTCAAAACTTTTATTGGGTCAATAAAAATACTAGCCAGGGTCACATGCATATAACAAATACCGTCAGCGATCAGGCAGACTGGTAAGTGAGGAAATAAATAAATAAATAAATAATACATGCACTAACCCGGCAAAGGTAAAAAATGGAAGACCACCGGACCTCCTCGTGGTCCCAGTGGTCAGGAAGTCACACTCGCTACTGGCTCCTCCTGAGGCCTTTCGTGCTACGGCACTTCATCAGAGGGTGGACGCCACTAGAAGTGTAACAGGAAAGACTTCCTATTTGAATGCGGTTCGCGCATGCGCACAAATCACGCTCTGTCGTTCAGAAGCAGAAACGAGGAACTGCGCATGCGCGAATGGCCGCCATTTTGCCGAGGATTATCGATGCGCGGAAATGAACTGCGCATGCGCCACCCGATAGCCGCCATTTTGCCATGGTTTTTTAGCAGTGAGCTGTGTGAACTGACAGCCACTGCGAGAGAGATGTGAAACAGGGCACATAAGACTAGTGCCGATTACCCGGGGCTGATGACAGGACCGTGATTGATCAGATTGGAGTGATAATCATCCGATCTAACCTCCCCCCAGGGCAAGTGTCCAGAAACGTGAGCCATTATTTTAAAGGAGAGGAGATATCCAAGTATATAGAGCCAATACTAGCAAAGTGCCCCAGGGACTATTTGACCCCCTTTTTGGTCGTCCATAAGGGTAATTTCATCAACTCCTCAACTATTATATCCATGGCATAGGTGCTAGAGTGGAAACTAGAGTGGATTATCCATATAATAAAATAAATTAAATTAAATAAATAAACATTATTTATGCGAAAAAAACAACCTCCATATTAAAAGGTTCAAAACGCACATAGGTATTAAAAAAACGCACACATATTGAAAATGCACACAGATGTTGAAAAGATAATCGGATGATTATCACTCCAATCTGATCAATCACGGTCCTGTCATCACCCCGGGTAATCGGCACTAGTCTTATGTGCCCTGTTTCACATCTCAGTTCACACAGCTCACTGCTTAAAATCCATGGCAAAATGGTGGCTATCGGGTGGCGCGCATGCGCAGTTCATTTCCGCGCATCGATAACCCTCGGCAAAATGGCGGCCATTCGCGCATGCGCAGTTCCTTGTTTCTGCTTCTGAACGACAGAGCGTGATTTGTGCGCATGCGCGAACCGCATTCAAATAGGAAGTCTTTCCTGTCACACTTCTAGTGGCGTCCACCCTCTGATGAAGTGCCGTAGCACGAAAGGCCTCAGGAGGAGCCAGTAGCGAGTGTGACTTCCTGACCACTGGGACCACGAGGAGGTCCGGTGGTCTTCCATTTTTTACCTTTGCCGGGTTAGTGCATGTATTATTTATTTATTTATTTTATTTCCTCACTTACCAGTCTGTCTGATCGCTGACGGTATTTGTTATATATGCATGTGACTCTGGCTAGTATTTTTATTGACCCAATAAAAGTTTTGAACATACTACACTATTGGCATTCCCTTTCTTGACCCTCTTGTTGGAGGGTTCCAGATTTGCAGCAGCCAATTCTTGGGGTACCTGTAACCAGGAGAGGGATCTCAATCCACCTTATCACTTGGGGCAAGAGGGCTCTCTGGACCTGGAGGTATATCACTGCACCCAAGGCTGATGTCGTTACTTGAAGGGGGATGACCAAGGTAAACAGAGGGTTTTTCCTACTCATGGGAATTTTATTCCTAAAACCAAAAGGTTAAACTTAGGACATATAAAGCTAAGAACTAGATATCTACCCACAGAGACATTATCAAAAGACATATTATCAACACTTTCATAAAGGGTATGTTTCCACACACAAAAATATATTCAGCAGAGTTGGGGATTGCATACCACTCAATTAAGTATGAAATGGTGAAGAGTAAGATATTTTGTGAATTGGTATCAGTTGTATATTTCCATCAGAAATCAAATGTTTCAAACAGTTTAAATATCAAGGAACTAAATGAACATATATCTCTTTCTATGGTTCTTATCCAAGAATTAGTAGAGAAATTAACTACATTTGGATAAGACATACATATTTAACCATTAGCCGCCCGGCCAATGGCCGTTTGGCGGCTTCAAAAGTGTTTCTGCACTCCGGGTGCACGCCATTTGGCGTGCTCCCGCACATGCGCAGTTTGCGCTAATGCAGAGCGGCGCAGCAGTGCGATCTGTCACTGGCCGTGCACCTCGGACACGGCTGATGACAGATTCGAGTACCGGCTCCCGTTGCTGGTACCATGTGACCTGCTGTGACCAATCACAGCAGGTCACATGACAGTTGTATACAATGGATGGCTTCATTCATGATGCCATCCATTGTATACTAGTGCCTAGCTGTGAATGGTCACAGCTAATCACATGCACATGTCATGTGATTAGCTGTGACCAAATCACAGCTAAGCACACAAAAAAGAAAAAAAAAAAAAAAAAGCTGAATGAATCGATTTAATTCAGGTAAATGCTTGCTTATAGCAAAGTAATTCTTTGCTATAAGCAAATTGTATAAAAAAAAAAAAAAAATACTGATCACTTCCCCAAAGTAGTACAATGTTACTATGGTAACATTGTACTACTACTTTGGTCATAGTAAAATATGAAAAAACAAATCTTAAAAAAAAATAAAAAAATGTTACAAAAAATTAAATATAATAAAAAAATAAAAAAAAAATAAAAAAAATATATATATATTTTTTTTTTTTTCATACTATCACCAGTCAGTGTCCCTGTTCACCGCCATGCCAGTTATATGATGAAGCTGTACTGCACTGGTGACAGTATGTAAAAAAAAAAAAATAGTGAAAATAATTTTTTTAATTTTTTCATTTTCCGAAAAATTATGACAAAAAAATACAACTTCAAAAAACTCGCCATGCCTCTTATGAAGTACGTCGGACTGTCTACTCTGCAAAAATGGGTCATTTGGGGATATCTGTACTATTCTGACATTTGGGGGATATCTGTACCGTTCTGACATTTGGGGGATATCTGTACTGTTCTGACATTCTTGGACCTCAAGAAATTAGATTGGCTGTCAGTACTTCAGGATTGATCAATATTCAGATCTATACCATAGTTTGTGAACTCTATAACTTTCCTACAAACTAAATAATACATCCTAATTTGGGTTATTTTCACCAAAGACATGTAGCAGAATACATCTCGGCCTAAATTTATGAAGAACAATTATTTATTTGTAAACTTTTATAACAGAAACAAAGAAAAATGTGGGTTTTTTTTTTCAAAATGTTTTTGGTCTTTTTTTGTTAATTTAGCAAAAAATAAAAACCCCAGCGGTTATTAAATACCACCAAAAGAAAGCTCTAGTTGTGTGAAGAAAATGATAAAATTTTAGTTTGGGTACAGTGTTGTATGACCGCGCAATTGTCATTCAAAGTGTGTGAGAGCGCTGAAAACTGGCCTGGGCAGGAAGGTGTAAAATTGCACGGTATTGAAACGGTTAATACCTAAAGTTACCTTGGTTCCAATCAAAGCATGAGTCATCATGAATACTCAAATTGTTTTGTGATCCCTGACTGCCCCAGTGGACAGGTGAGACATATCATATGTATACATACTTCCCGACTGGCCAATCAACACGCCTGTTGGGAGGGGTCTTTTAAAAAACAAAAGAATTCGATGGTATAAAAAAAGCCATGCACCTCACATAAGGATCATGTTGAAAAAAAAAGAAAAGCTAAAGAAAAAAAACAATCAACAAAAGGAGAACTGAAGACGCCGAAATCTATCCCATCTGAAGAACTTAAAGATCTTTTAATACTACTTCTCAAACTTCTAAAACTTCTGAACCTCTACACTCCTACACTTTTCCTAAAAACTGCAACCCACTGCACTATCTCTCACTTGCTCCCTGTGGCCATTTTGCTGAAGGAGTCCAGCTGCCATCTTGTCTTGAGGACCATTTGAAGGCCCCAACTACATCCCACTGGGGGAACCCTCAAACTCAAGGTTCTGGGGAGTGGGGGGGAGACTGCTAAGAGTTTATATTGTATCTTATATTGCATATTGTTCATAGACTGATAGCATTTGTATTGGGTGTTTATAAATATTAAGATATATATATATAATTATTACTAAAAATTGTTAAAAATGGCTAAAAGGACTCAAGGTATCTTATTAAGTGGTGATTAAATTATTAAGGTGTCCAAATTATTGGTTCATTAAATATTTGCCGTATTTTAACGGCTGGAGGCACTGTGAGATTTTGTTTAAAGGAAAGGACACCACCCTACATAATTAGAATAAATTATTACATAAACCACCACAGTGTGTGTGTGTGTTTGGGGGGGGGGGGGGGTGTTATCAGTGAGTGAGCTCTGAAATTAAATCTGTTAGGACAAGAGCTTTGTACTTGTGAGGGGGAGAAACTTGGATGTAAACAGCACACCCCTCAGCCCTGCACTCTGTATACAGAACACCCCTCAATCCTGCACTCTGAATATGGGGAACCCCTCAATCCTGCACTCCATACACAGTGCACCCCTCAACCCTGCACACTATACTCAGTGTAACCTGAACTCCGTACACAGCGCACCCCTCAACCCTACACTCTGAACATGGGGCACCACTCAATTCTGCACTCTGTACACAGCACACCCCTCAATCCCGCACTCTGAACATAGGGCACCCCTCAACCCTTCTGTCATGGTCTAGGTCAGGTTCAGAGACTAGTTGCTATAGCAGTGTTAAGGCTTACCTGAAACCAGCAGGATAGGTACACAGGCAGGTCACCCTGGGAAATGATGCAGGCTCACCTGAGGTGCGGGGGTCTAATCACTAACCAGTCTTTTTTCACCAGAGCTCCTAATGGTGGATATGGATTTGGCTGCGTGTTAGTACCAGGTTGCAGATCTCAGGATCACTCCACCAGGGAATGAGCAAGCCGGAAACCAGTAGCAGACCGAACATGTTAGGGATCAAGCGGAAGCGGAGTCAGTAAACAAGCCAAGGATCGGTCACAAACAGTATTAGATGAGGATGAGGCAGAATCGTAGTCCAGGAACAAGCCAAAGGTCGGTAACGAAGGTATAGACGGCAGCAGGAGAGACAAAGCGGGATATTGGCTGGAGAAGACACAATAATCTGGCAAACAAGAAATGCAGAAACATGGCTTTTATCAGGAAGTTCATGGGAAGAGCAAGGGGTTCAAGGTTCAAGCTCAACAAGGTCAAGGTAGGATCATCCAAAT